>VOSG01000115.1:14601-87577 GCA_009761265.1 Halicephalobus sp. NKZ332
TCAGTAGATTGGAGAATAGTTCTCAATTCCCCTGCCAGTGTGAACCTCACTCTCACTAATCCTTCCACTTCCCTCTCTGTCAACCCAGTTTTTCCGGTATTATTATTAAATTTTACAGTCATTGCCAGAGTATTCTGGAAGAAGGATATCGATATGATTCTGGATACTACCTTGACCTCGATTCCAAAAAAGAAACCAGGGCTCCATCTCTCCATAGAATCCTGGAAGACTGTGGATTTAATGGCGAATCAGATCACCTTTACAAACGTGAGCCGTTGTTATATTATCATAAAAATTTGAAGTGATGATTTCTATCAAATGATTTTAAAGGAGATTTCGAAAATCTTGTTGAATTTTGGAACATCGATTAATAGAGTGATTACTGACATATTTCAGCAGATGCAACTTGGAGAACAACGACTGTTCTGCTAACACCAAATATGCTCCCCACAACTGCGAGAAGTTCTATTTCTGTAATCTCAAGTACATTAATAACAGTCTCTAATGTGGATTTTTTCTAGGACACTGAATCTGGGAATATTAGTTGTCAAACAGGTGATCTCAACGATTAAAATCAACATTCGAAATCGGAAACCATTATTGATATCAGGAGATATTTTTGAATGAGGATCTTACGAAAATATTTCCATGTACTCAGTCCCCAACATACTGATTTCTGAATTTCTTTTAATTTCTTTGTTCTTTTTACGAATTTTATTTGACCTCTATCTCCCAACTGTGATTGCTCCACGGTGAAATGTTTATTTTCCAAAATTAGAATTGAGACAATTGGAATTTCTCCGAATTTGATTAATTGATCTTCTTGAAACAATAACGCCAATTAGTTTCCGGTAAAATAAAGTACCTTTGTTGAAACAAGAAAATGTATTCTCGATGTAATCCATCATCGAGAGGTGATGCAATCAGAAGACTATTTTTGGATTTTTTAAATAGAAAGTTTTATTACTTTTTCAATCAGGACCACAGCTGTGGGTATATCGATGGAGATGAGAAATCAACTTCCGGCGAAATAAAATACCTTCGTCCCAACAAGAAAATTTGCCCTCGAAATCATTCATAAAAAAACGATCAAAATTGTTTTTAGATTTTCTCAAATAAAATCTTTCGATCTATCGATGATGATGAAAACAGAATTTTATTTCCGGCGAAGTAAACCAAATTCGTTGCAACAAGTAAATTTGTCCTCGAAGTCATCCATCAAAAAAGGGCCGAAAGATTATTTTTGGATTTTCTCGAAAAAGAATTTTTCTATTTTTTAATCGAGACCACAGCTGCTGATTTATCAACGATGAAAACGAGATCAGAGTTTTGTTTCCGGCGGAAGAGAGAAATTAAAGACTGATCATTATGTGATAAATATGATTAATCTGATTTTTGTGCAGAAATCACACAAAAATTTCCTAGAATCGACAAATATAGAAAACGACTTGTATTCTAAAAATACTTTGAAAAACTTCTTGCACTTTATTTTGCAATAAAAAAATCCCTGATTGTAATTCACGAATAAAAATCCGTCATTTTTAAAATCAATTTTCTTGTATTTTAAGAATTTCTTCGAAATCTATTTTAATTTCTCTCACAATTTTTTATAATTGTTTTTGTAATTTTTTCTAAATGGGTACCTGAAAAGAATATACTGGGAATTAGTAATAATTACTCTCTAATAATCCTGTTTTTAGTCACATTTAATCACTTTTCGTCACATGACAGACAGGTGTTAGAGTCTCGAGAAGTCCGGATAGGATTGAAGAAAATTTCGATCCAAGTACAGTAAAAACAAAGATCACTTTTTCTTATTTCTTATTCATGTCTACAAAATTAAATACAAAATATTCTTAATTACGCTATTTAGACAGAATTATTTGACATCACAATTAAAACTTTTGGAATCTTTGAGGCATGGACAAAAATTTTTGTAGTTTTCTGTCTCTGCCGGAAAGATTTAGACATTCTTCCCAGACCATTTTTGCTTTTTAGTAATGTAGTTTTATAATCTACCATAAGATATTAGAACTTTGCAAAAATTATATTCAATAATTTGGTCCCGACTGGAACAAGAAATGGTTTTTTCATTTTTTGCGTCAATTTTTTTCTATAATAATATAGTCTTTCCCGAAGATTCTTTCTCTTTCTTCGATCTTCAAAAATCACATCGATCATCTTGTTTACGTCAAAGAAATCAGGTTATCAGCGGTCTTTCGGAAACCAGATTTCTTTCTGCGGCACTCTGGGATGGATGCGGAAATGTGCACCAGAATGCGACCCGATTTTCCAAAATTTCTTATCACCGATTTGCAGGGATTTCGTAACTCTAACGTTTCTTAATTTTCCCAATCCCTGAATCTCTTAATTTTTTCACTTTTGATTGATAACATTCAATTTAGTTCAAAACAAGCTAGAAAAGTATAAATGATGAATGTGTTTCTATTTTTAGAGAAACAAAACTGATTTGGGAAACCGAAGAGTTATTTTTGAAGACCTACGTCTCGGAAATGCGACAACTTCTAAGATAAAATTGTCACATGAAAAACAAAAAGCATTTAAACAAGGTGAAGTTCAAGATCGCCCAAATTTGGCGAATACTAGTCAGAGTGTTGTAACTTTGATTAAGTTTAATCTTATTTTAATAAATATCGAAAATTTAAAATCCAGATATTAAAGCGTTTCTCTCTAGAAAAATGAATTTGGGTTTTGTGTTCTGTTCCCAAATAAATTAATTTTTATAGCAAAAGTTCAAATCCGAAATTGACCTAATTTAATAAATATTAATTGGATTTTTATCATCTCTTTTTTATTCATCCGAGAAATTCGAAATTGGGAATAATTTGAATCAAAGCATTAAATAGCTACAACTTTATTTGGTACGAAGAATAATTTATTTCTAAAGACAGTTTCCAAATTTAAATTAGTTTTGATTTAAAAAATGAAAATTAAATCTTCGTAATTCGTGTTACTTTTTTTCAACCTTTGTTTTGACAAACATTAAGACTCCGTTTTTTATAGAAATGATTTTATCTTTGCGATGTTCTGTTCCAAAAATAAGTTAATTTATTTTCGAAAAAATCCAACTTCGAAATTGTCCTAATTCAGCAAATGCTGATTGGATTATCTTAACTTTTTTTTGTTCAATTTACTTAACCTTGTCGCCTTAATTTATTTAAAAATTTTGAAATTAGAATTTGTTTTTACAAAAAAGATTCTATATTAAGAAATTTCAAATTAATTCAAGTTTAAAAAAGTAAGATTAATACAATATTAAAACATTACATAAATTATTTTAATATATATGTCAAACTGGATTTGAGAAGTAACTTTCAGATTCTTTTTTCACCATATATCTGAGTTTTGATTGACAGATTTAAAAATAAGAGCATTGACGCTTTCTATTTTTACAAATTAACAAGATCCATCACTCAAGTCTGAAAAAGATATTTTTGAAATTAATAGAGCCCATCACTCAAACCATGATATTTTTAAATATTAACAAAATCTTCTACTTGTATTTGAGAAAGGTTATTTCTGAAAATTAGTGAAATTTATATTTAAGAAAGTAATATTTCATTTTCAAAGATGTATGAGAAAGTTATTTTTGAGAATAGACAAAATCCCTTATTTGTTATTGAAAAATTAAGTTTGAAATTTTTAAATTTATTTTTGAAAAAGGTTATTTTCAATATTTGACAAAGTCCATCACTTTTTGAAAAGGCTATTTTTAAAAATTAACAAGATCCACTGCACTGGTCCAGACGGGATAAGATTTACGTAATCAACCCCGGGAAATCTGTCGGAGTTGATTTATTTCGAATTTTGTGCGTCAATTCAACACGAAAAATAGGTTCATCTACGTAAGCTATCCGATTGTCACCAGATAATTGTCCCATTTGTAGTTAGTGTGAGATAATTTTGAATATAATTCGTTATTGTAAACGATACCTTACTTTTATTAAAATCGAAAACAAAGCTCTTATGAAATTACCTCGAAAAGAATTTTCAAAACTTCCGGAAGTCCTCATTTCAGGTATTTATTCTGATATCATATGAAAATTAATGATAAAGTTCCTTAGAAATTTAAGGACCATATTGATATGGAAATCAGAAACAAATTTTTCCAAAGTTGTCCTCAAAAGAAATTTTAAAATATTTCGAAACCGATGAACCTTTGATTTCTTCATCTCTCACGTAATGTATCTTCAAAAAACTACGGCATTTTATAATTACACTAATTACCGAATCTATTTTCACCTTTGCGAAACCAAACTGAGTCTGTTTTAGAAGATAATTTGCAAATTATTTTTCTGCAAAATTCTAAAATTCGAACCAATTAAATTTGAAAAAAAGAAGAGTGGAAATCCCGGTCTTCTGAACTTCTTTGAATAAAAAAAAACAAATTCACATTCAGCGAATGAGTTCGAATCCAAATTTCCCTTTAAGACTAAATTGAGACCAAAAAAGTTCTTTCTTCACGGTCCATTGGAACTTCCCACGCAAGAGAAAATGAGAAAGATCAAAAAAACAAATAAAATTTAAAAAACGGAGGTGAAGATGAGTTATCGAGTGCTCGATAGTTCCGGAACTTTCTGTGCTTTGTGTCAAATTCTCTTGCTATCTGATGTTGTTGAAATTTATTATGACTAACGTCAACAAGGTTATCGAAATTTCTGATACCCAAAGTCACCAAAACTTCCGATGTCCAAAAAAGTTAAAATCATTGATAACTGGTATCATCAAGTCCTTAATGACCTATATTGTTGAAATTTTCGACGCCCAAAATTGTCGAATTATCTAATAATTTATATTGTTGAAGTTTCCCATGTTTAATATTATCCGGATACCTGATAATTATCACTTGAGTTTTGTATTTGATAATTTCAAAATGACTGTTAATCAAAAAGTTGAAATTACTGCTAATTAAAAAGTGAGAAGCTTTTGTATTTAATAATCTCAGATTACTGCTAATTAAAAAGTGGGAACTTTTTGTATTATTTTAAAATTATTGCTAATTGAAAATTTGAAAATTTTTAACAATTAACATTCTTGAAATTTTTCAAAAATAGCGTTTTCAAATTTTTGTACTTAATAGTCTTTGAATTGTCGATAATTAAAAAGTTCAAAAATGTTGACACCTAAAGAATTTAAGTCTTTTATAATGATTTTAAAATTATTGAAAATTAAAATCTTTTAATTTTTTTCGATCCATACTCTCGAAACATTTGATGATTAACATTCCCGGAAAATTTCACACCCAATATTGTGGAATTCTCCATGGTTGATTTTTTTCGAAAAATTTGGTGACTGACATCCCTCCAGGGGATGAATAGATGTCTTGATTATCTTTGACGTTGTGTTTTCTCTCCTTCCCCGCATCCTTAATATCTGAATTTTAAATTTTTGTTTTCTAATATTTTAATTGTCCATAATCTGTTTTTAATTTTCCTGACATAAGGTGTTTCTTTATTAGGACACTAGAATCTAGCTAAATCCCCAAAAAGAAAGCCTAAAATTACAAGTTCGTGTCGAGACAATTTTGCAAAAGCTTGAAATGACGTTGCTTAAAGCACTTTAATGATGTGATGGGAATTTGAGTTTGCACAAATTTTCAATTATAATAAATATTTTCTAAAATTTGGTAAGAGCTTTCAAAATGAAAATATAAAAGGTCAAAATTTATGTCGAAGCAATTCATCTTGACTTTTGTAAAAATATGATTTTAAAAAAATACAAAAATAAAATACATTGTGTTAAAAAGTTCCGAAGAAAATAAATCCTTCTCAGGTGTACTGTAGTGATCTGTGTTTGATCCCATTTACTTCCTTGGTTTCCTCATCAAACATGACTAAGTCCCTCGATACGTGTACAAAGGATATCCATTTTCGGATTTTTCGAATCTGTTTGTCTTCCTCGAGGTCTTTCGATGAACCAGCTGCCCGTGATCCCCTGTTGCAGGGGGCCCTGAGTCACCCCAAGGACTGTTTGTATTGTCTCTTTTTTCACGAGGATATTGGCAAAGATTTTGATCAAAGGGTCAATGTCTTTTTCTCAGTAGAGTAAGTCCTCGAGAAATTCCCTTTTGTAACGTAGTAGAGCAAAAGTACAAAAGAACACAAGATTATTTTTTTGAAATCTAACACTTTTGAGACAATGTAAAAGTGCATGAAAATCAAATTGTAGACTTTTCAGTCTCAACAGGAAATTGCAAGAATTATTCTCGAGATAATTTTTTAGAATTTCATAAAAAATGAATTATAATTATTTAATTTTTAAATTTAGTCCCGATCGAAAAATAGAAAAATTTGTCCTCAAAATTGCGTGGGAAAAATGTGCTGTTTTCGACACCTTTTAACAGGGTGAATTTTATTTGGAAATGAGAAAATCCCAAAAGTACAAATTGGATATGAGTCATAATTTTTCCCCGACAAATAATCATCGGAATTTGGAGAAAGGAATGAGTGGTCATCTCAATCCAGCTGCCGATGATGTTCTCGGCGATTTCGAAATAGTCAAAAATAATCGAAACAGTTTTGACTGGTCATTTCTCTTTCAGCAGCTTGTTTCGAGAGCCACTTCAAAGGAATAAGGATGACGAAATCATGGCGAATCAAATAGTTAAAAAATTTTTAAATAATAGAAATTAAAAAACATAAAAATTACAAAATCAAAAAAAATAATATATATATAATTTTTGGAAAATATAAACTATAAATTATAAATATAAAACTAAATAAATTACAAAATTTAGAATTTAAATTTCAAGGAATTTTCCAAACGTTCCCTTTAATTTGTAAAATTTTATATCCCTAGGTTGTTAAAAACCCATTATTTCTTTAATCGGAAGGAACTATTGAAATTTTTTTTGTGTACTTATCTATGCCTCGTCATCATTGTGGTCTGTGCACTTGTGGTCAAGATCGAGATTGAGAAATTGAGATCCACAGAATTGCACAATCATACTATTATGGAAAAAATAAAAATGACGAAATTCCAAAAAAGTGACCTCGGTACGGTTTTTAGGATTGTGCAATCAAAACTCAATATTAAAAATTAATTTTCAAATACTTGTAAAATTACAAAATTAAAAGAAATCACCCTAAGAAGAATTTTGTGTTTTCCAGTTGCGACTAAAGTGCAGAATTTTATGCCTGAATTATCATGTGAAATTGCAAAATTGCAGAAATCAAAAGCCCTTTTGCGATATTCCGAGAAAATTCGAGAAGATTCTCCATAATTTTCTAGTCGATACAAGTGTTTAGAGCTTTATCTTTATGGTTTACAGTAAGATTCTAAAATTATTCAATAATTTTAAAAAATTAAAAATTGTATGTTCTTTCGTACCCTATTCTAAGTACAATACATGAAGAAGATTTACTTTTTTTTAAATTTGCGTCTTCTTATAATTTGTCTTTTTTAAAATATATTTCTTAAATATTTTTTTAGCTCAAACAAATTACCTAAAATTACCTTTTCAGAAATGAAAAAACTTTTTAGGTTTAGATTTTTTAATTTCTTAAAATAAATAATTTTTTAAGTTTATGCTTTTTAAAATTTAATTTTCCTAAATATACTTTTTCTGATTTATAAAATCCTTCATCCTATTAAGTTTTATTTTTGTACTATTAAGGATAATTCCTCTTCGACGAAGTAATTATTTGTATGATACTGTATTCATTTCCTGCTAGTGACCTCCAAAGGATCAATTTTCTGCAAATTCTTCGTTAACAATTTAAAAACATGTTTGTATTTTTTGTAAAACTGTTTTTAACCTTTAATTTGGAAAGTTCAAAAACAAAAAGAACTCAAAAATAAATATAATTAACTCCAAACAATTAAACAATTAATTTAGAAAGGTTATCTAAAATATTATTTATTTTTTAAAGTAAAAAAAATAATTCAAAGATCTTGAAATTCTAATCGAATTACTTTTATTTATTTATTTATTCATTTAAAGAAGATTTATCTTTTTTGTTTCCTCTAAGAACCAAGTTGCTACAGAATCGAAAGTACAACCAAAGACTAGAACCGGACCGAAACTGTGACTTTTTTTGATGACGTACCTGCACCTTTTTTCTTTCATGAAAACAATATCGCTGACCTTCTTTTGGACTAGAACTTTCTTGAAATATCCATCTTATCATTTTGTTTTCGTCGATATCGATAGTGACTACAAAATATTTTGGGTCGTCAACACGAACCCATCTCGTTATAAGGACAACAAACATCCATTTTCGAAAGTTTTTGGTTTTGAACCGTTTAGAGTTATGATAAAAATAAGAAATATTTTCTCATTGTAAATTCTCAGAACTTTCGAGAAATGCCCATAAAGTCCGAAATTGGTTTATTTTGGCTTAAAAAAAGCTTTTCTGTTTTGGACTTTTTAAATTGGAAAATATTTTTTGTTTCAAACGTTTCCAACTTTTTTTATAATTTGTTTTTCAACCTATTTCCGACGGTTTAATTGTAGTAAATCGAGTAAATAAGGAAGTTTTTTCAGAATATAATTTTACGTGCATTCTCAAACGAATCATGTATGAAAGGAGAAATCTTATCTTTTAGACTAACTTTATCGCTTTTTTTTCGGATACCTGATTATTTTTCATTTTGCAACGAAAATCGGGATGAGGATTTTGCAAACTGGCCATCTGAACAAGCAACCGAGACCGATTCAACGATGACTGTTATGTCACTTGTGTACTTTATGGCTCTAGACAATTCAAAACCCATTAATGGTTCTAGAATTTGCCAGAATCGTGGGTGGTTTCAAATTCCTGAGCGACATGATATACTGCTACATAATTGTGTAGAAGATCGTGGAAGATTCTGGAACATTGTAGAATCCGATAAGAATTTGACATAAAAATTCTGGAATGTCCCAGTGACATGATCTAATATTTCTTGGATGGTAACTTTTACTTCCTGGCTTTTATTGACATTCTTCCACACCCTCGAGATATAAATTTTAATCGTTACAATAACGTGATCTAAGACCCCCGCAAAAATCCGCATTCTTTTCCCACGTGCGGGTCACCGAATTTTTGTCGGGAAAAATTGACAAAATTTTTTTGATGACTTCGAGTTTCGAAATTCTGAATAGAAGCATGTGAGAGAATTATTCTGATTGATGACAAAATTAAACAATAAAAAACGTGACCTATTAACGATCCAATTTTGAATTTTGTTATTATCGAAACTTTTTATTGTTACAAAACTTTGTATGGATTTTGAAAATTTTTTAATTTGCACAATTTTTTAAATTGATATAATTTTTATAGTTTTTATTATTTTCATTGATGAGCGGAAGCATATCAGCTTGTTTTCATTTCAAGAGTAACCGGAAATTTGTCTCGTGAAGTCTTCGAATCAACGGAAGACATAAAATCAAGCAGGTCGCGAATGACGAAAAAGACAAAAGCTCAACAACGCGGTTTTCATTATTCTAAAAAATCAAAAAGAACCGAAAAATCGAGAAAAAAATTCCAAGGTTTATTTTACATGAAAAGAAGAAATTTTTCTCTGCAAAACCTTCTATTTACGATACTTTGAAGTTGCACAATGTTAAATAACTCTGGTACTTTCGGGGATCAATTTGATGTCGGAGCTTTGTATAGATCTATAAAGGGAGAATTTTATACATTTTATTTTCAACTAGAAAGCTTTTAAACGTTTTGTCGAGATTGTCTTTAAAAAATAGTTGTGTTTTTTCATGTTAATATGAAATTCTTGAGCCAGTTTTTTCCAAACAGCTGATTCGACGAGAAAAACAGGTTCAAACTGCAATTTTCGATTTTCAATTTTCTTTGCAAAACTGGAATCGAATTTTTTCCATTACTGTAATCTGCTAAATTCTTCAAAACAGATTATTTTTATCCAAGTCTAAGGTTCAATTAAATTCTCAAAACAAGTTTACCTGCGAACTTTGTTTTTATGTTTTGCAACTTTTTAAATTAAAACGAGATCTGACGAAACAATTTTGGTACAACAAAACAAAATTGAAGGCCTTGATCATAGATCTAATGTCTGTTATTCTTGACCTCTAAAGTCAGAAATCCAAATATTAAAGGAGTTTGGGAGAAGTATAACTTTAAAATTTTGAAAAACAACAGGACTCTATTAGGACAAAAACAACAAACCCGAAGGTCTTGATCAGAGATCTAGTGTTTGTTATTCCTGACCTTAAAAGTCAAAAAATTTGGAAATTATAATTCTAAAGAATCTGCAAAGTGAACAACCCAAAAATTGAACAAGTTTGGAAAAACACAGGTTTAAAAATACGAAAAACACCAGAACTTGATTGAAACAAAAACAGCAAATTCGAAGAACTTGATCATAGATCTCGTATCTGTTGTTCTTGACCTGTAAAACCGAAAAATAACAAGTAGTTGAACGAGTTCACCAAACAACAAATTCCAAAAGTGTAACATGACGAAATTACAAAAATTTTTAAATTGCAATTTTCTTTATAAAATCTAGAAAATCCAAAGTTTTAATGGAATTCAAAAAATGAAGAACACATAGAGATCGCTTTATCCTTTTCGTCCAAAAAAACGGTCCTTGACGATGAGTCATCCGAGAGAACCACATTGTCCTGCTTTAGTCCTCCGCTGACTCAAATTTGATCCACGTTGATCTCTTTCTCTTCAGGATGATGCAATAGAATTAGGATCCGCGAAAAGTCCCGATGACGACATCCTTTTTAACAATAACGAACAACAAAAAAATGTTTTGAGAACAAGATTATAAGTGCATCATTACTAAATCCACTGGTTTTCGGTTCCAATTGGAAAGTTCAGAAAAGTTGACAAATTCATGTAGAGACCACTCTTTTGAAACGTCATCACTCTTTTTTTAGTATCATTATGTTTCCTTTAATATCATCGTTTCCAATGTTTTGGAGTCATAAAAATTGAAGTTTCTAGTCTTGACCGGAAAATTGTGGAGGTTCTCGTCGAGACAGGTTTTCCAGAACTTCGTCCCACATATTTCCGTTTTTTTAGAAGAACGTGATTTAAAATCCTGCAAAACTATGTAAACATTAAGGTTTATAGCTTTTGGTCTCAACCGGAAAGTTCTAGAAATTCGTGTCAAAACATTTTCTTTAAGATCTCATCCCCCGCATTTTCTGTACAAAAACATGATTTAAAATTTCGAAAAATATATGAACACAAAATCCTTGATATTTTAGTCCCGGAGAGGAAATTCAGGTCGAGGAAAATTCCGGAAAATTTTCAAGAAGTTCATTTCGAGATTACTTTTTTAGAAATTTCTTTCCACGTATTTTTCTCTCAAGACAATGTGATTTAAAGCATGGAATATGAATGAAAATCTCTACGATTCTTTATCTTGATTAGAAAATTCCAGAAAATTTCTTTCGGGATTAATTTTTTGGGAGTTTCTTCTCACGTGTTTTTCTCCTAGAATAATATGATTTAAAGCTTTATCACATAAATAAATATCTTATTTCCGGTCCTCACTGTAAATTTTTAGAAAACTTGTATTGAAATTGTTATTTGTTAGGAAATTCTTCCCACGTATTTCTGTTTTATAACAATGTGATTTTTTTAATCAGAGGTGTCTTTGAAATTGTTTATCAAACGGAAACGAATCTTTTGTTTCGATTCCTATCTCTGGCTCCGAGTCATATCGGGGCACTGATGGCCAGAAAAGATAAAAGGAATATATTTTCCGGAAAATTCCCAATTGTTTTACCAAGATGACGAAATCAGACTTGATCTTTTTTATTGAGGTCAGTTTTTGGAGTTCAGGGACTAGGTTGACCTCTGACGAAATCCTCCGAGAAGTAGATAAATTTGACCTCTTACGAAATCCTCCGAGAAGCTACTGTAACGGAGATAAATTTGACCTCTTACGAAATCCTCCGAGAAGCTGTCAAAGACGACCTGCCGGTATTCGAAGACATAACGGCGGCGATTATGCCAGAACGGCACTGCCAGCCCCCCTTGCCCACCTTGGTTACGAATTTTCCAAAGTATAGTTTTTTTATTCCAACCCGCCCATCCCGAGGGGGGAAGGCGTGGCTTATTCCCTTTTATTAGTATAAAAGGCGGTCACTTTACGAAGTCATTCATCGTTATCGGGTCGAATACGGGCTTTACATATTTAATAATTAAATTTTTTCAAACTTCTGAATTCCTCCACAATTTTTGATCTTCCGAGAATTTTGCGGAAGCTCCCGAAATTTGTGAAGATTTCTGAATTCAGTTTTTTGATTTTTCGAAAGTCCTGAAGTCTCTTACAATTCTCCTTCTAAGGGATTCTGAATTTTTCGGAAACCGTTTGAAACTTCTGAAACATCTTACAGTACATTTTGAAGATCCTAGAACTTCCGAGGATCTCACAAACTTCCAGAATCGTACGAGATCAAGATTCCTGGAAATCCGTGTCGAGACTTATGGCGATTTCAACTTCAAATTTTGATCTTGTGGTAGTATAATGATTATTGGCATTCATTAACATGTTGTCAAAGTCTAAATTTCGAAATTCGTGCCGAGACCATTTCGTGATAATTTTTGTTTTTAGTTTTACATGGAAATTACTTTTGATTTTCAGATTCAAAATGGTACCCTCACCAAGATTAAGAATGACATTATTATCTCTGTCGGAGAACGAGGTCCCCGAGCTTACACCCCCCTGTACTCCGGTCCAATCCTCCTCCACAGCCCCTGTTTTCCCAGTGTTTGAGAGACAAACCTCAGTGAAAATTCCAGAAGCTCAGGTTTTCCAACCAGAAGGCCACCCAAAACAGTCAAAAATAGATGGAGAAATTTGGCCACCAATCTTCAAAACAGAATTTGTGAGATCCGCTAAGACCTTGGTCCCCAGAGATGACGACGTACTCGTCTGCACCTATCCTAAGTGCGGGACCACCTGGATCCAACATATCTGTTCTCAACTTCTCCACAACAATTACGGTCCAGAAGCCGGAAAAGGTAATTTTAAAGATCTAAAAAATAGAGGACTTTAGTTTAAATACTAGAAAAAATGAAAAGTTGAGAAATTTGAGAAAGTAAAAACAATTTTAAGTTTCAGAATTAAGTATGACTTCTCCGATGATCGAGAGGATGGGCGCGAAATTTGCGGACGAGCTTCCCTCTTCCAGACTTCTGAAAACTCATTTCAACTATGACAACTGCCCAAAGAGTTCGAAAGCGAAGTACATTTACTGTGTCAGGAACCCCAAGGATTGCTTGACTTCATATTATTTCCACAACAGGAACTTTAAAATCTACGATTGGGCTGATGGAGAATTCGATGTTTTCTTCCAACTTTTCTTGGAAAGCAAACTCGGATTCGGAGACTACTTCGAACATCTGAAATCCTGGCTTCCACATATCCATGATCCTAATGTTTTGTTTTTGAAATACGAGGACATGCTTGAAGACCTCGAAACTGCTATCAAGAAAATCGGAAACTTCCTTGGTGGAAGAGCCGCGGAACTTGTCAACGATCCAGAAACCTTGAAAAGCATTGTTTCCGAAAGCAAAGTCGATGCGATGAAGAAAAATCAGACCCGATGGTTCCCCGGATCCGTATTGTAAGTTTTTCTTCACTTAAAAAAAGGTTTCTTATGGGTATGGGACCAAAGTAGAGAAAAAATAACGATGACTAAAAGAATTTTACGATGATTAAGGAAGTTTCGATGATAGTGGAAAACTTTGTAATTGTGTAGAGAAATATGATTATGGGAGAAAAATAATGATGACGAAATATCCTGCACGTGCGACCTGGCAATCTGCCAAGTAGATCTTTGCGCGGGAGGGATTTTCGGAGAATCTTGAAATTTTTTCGACGACAAAATCGGATTTTTTATCCCCCGGGGAAGAGAAATGAGAAAAACATGAATCAATTAATTTTCTGTTTTTTAGACGTGAACAAACTTTCATCAGAAAAGGAGTAAAAAGAGACTGGAAAAACTACTTTTCCCGAAGTCAATCCGATTTGATGGATACTCACTTCAAAAATGTTCTGGAAGGCACGATAGCTCTCCATTGGTGGAGACAGGAAATGTCCTGGGACGACCTTCCTCAAGATGACTTGCCTGAAATCGAGATTACTGTAACGGAATCAGATGATGGCTTCCATTCCGACGAATCTGACGACCTCCCCCCCAGTGTCTCCAGGAGGGGATCAGATGCACACAGTCTCGCCGCCAGACCTCCCTTCTCTGCGAGCAGGAGGGGTTCCCAGGAATCTATAGCCACCGTATTCTCGTTGAACAGCTCCGGCTGGGGCTCCACATGGCAATGATTTTATTCGGACTACAGTATTGTTCATCCGGACTACAGTAAGCTGCATGCAGTAGTTGGTGCATATTGCATCTCATGGTGTCCTCGAGCCTTTCATAATTATCTTTCATATTATCTCGTTTATTTATGCAATATTGTTCATATCGAAAATCCACATATCGTTGTCTGTATTCAGTGTCCCAAATTGTTATTGTTATGCTTTGAAAAAATTAAAATCTAATAAACAAGAACATTATACGAATATTTAACGAAGACGAGGGGAAGATGATTCATAGAAGTTTGCAGAACTTTTTGTGTACCACGGTAGTCTATTTTGTTTGGCAGAAGGATAAAAAATGTAGATTTCATCATCTCGACACAAATTCCCAGAAAGACCTTGAATCTTTGGTTTCATTTTTTAAAATAATATTTTTGTAAACCGTCGGAAACTATTTTTCTAAAACCTTCTTAACAGGAATTGTCAGAATTTGCTCGGAGCTTCCGGAACTCTATATTTTGTATCTTGGTTGCAAAAATCAGCACAGGATTCGGGAAGATCCTATTTGTTTATTTTCCCAGGCCCGAGACAAAAGACCAAACTACTCCTACATCCGTTACAAATAAACTTCGCAGAATCAAGGCGGAAACGAAAAACAACTGGAAAAAAGCATACAAAAAACAAAGCCTCGTAACGATGTGTCAAATATTAGTTAATACATTGATACATTGACACGATGCATGAGTGCATTGCTTTCTGTGTATTGATGCATCAATATGGTACATCAATGCATTATATTCATGCACTGGTGTGTTATATTTTTGTACCGATACGTTGATATGATATATTAATAAACGATTTCTCGTGCATCGATGTATTAGATAAATACACATCAGCTTGCGTGTACATCCGTTACACTCTTCGACAAATCCTAACGGAAATGGAAAACAATTAAAAAAGTAGTTCGTAGTTTATTTCTTTTGACGCCGACACAAAATCCGTATCTTTCGTCATCTAAAAGCCTGTTTGATAAATCAAGCGGGCGTCATCCATATGGAATGTTTGTCTGAAACCCGTGCCAGACCTTTTCACCTTTGACAAACTAGACATTTCCTGTTGGAAGATGAATTAGATTGGAGCAAAGTTTGGTGACGTCCGCAGGAGATAATCACCCAACTCTATCCCGACAAAAGAGGAACAATTGTAGTCTTCCTATTTATTCGCTGTATATATCAAACTTTTTGGTGGACAAGATCCTAGGTCAGAGAGAGTAAGTACTACATTCAGTGGTTCAGAAGATCAGCGCCAAATTTACTCTCCAAACATTTGAAACAAAGCCACGATAGAAAACGTACGATCTTAAGAGTTTTACTCCTACCTATAAATTTCCATCACAGAAGTTTCCGAAATTTCTCGTCTTCTCGAGGATTAAGATTCCGATGTCAAAGAAATTTCTAGATAGTCATTGTAATCAATCTAATTTTGAAATTTTATTTGTCTATAAGTCCTTGAAGAAAGAAAAATCTTCGCCTTATTCAAAATTAGGTTACTTTTTACATAAATCACTCTGACGCGGATCCGAAACTACATAGCATGGGTTTTGAAGATGACTTGACCGTCTCATCATTAACAAAAAATCGTCAAAATAAAACTTGTTTGGGTAATTATTCTCCTTCCAATGTCATCTATCCTGTTCTCGCCCAACTTTCTGAACTTTCCATCTTCCATTGTCATTTGACATAAATATAAAAAGATTGTTTGGTAACGTCAGTTGTTTGTATTATTGAAGTTTGAGGTCAGAATTTGAAAATCAGACCATATTTTCTCCTATGAAGACGTGGGTATCATTATTTGACAAGGGATTTAATCATTCATTTCTCAATAAAATCAGAATCTGGAGAAATCATGTCTCAGAATTTTAATTCGTTTTATCTTAGTGAAAAAAAATCTAAAATTGTTTTATTTCAGCGAAGAAAGTCGAGATTCTGACCTCGAACCCTGACCATAAACTTTGACGAAATAGAACACAAAAGTCAATATCATCATGTTTTCATCGAATTTGTTTTAAACTTTTCATTTGATTTTGAATAGAAAGGAAATAATTTGACGAAGGGCAGTTGCACTTGTATCATTTTGATAAAATCGGCGTGACTACCTACGTCACAGATCAAAGTAGAGGAGAGAATGATGAAAATAATGATACTCGCATATTTCCTAAATTGAACGCAAAACAAGATAAATAAAAGGGGACAAATTATAATAGCATATAGACTACTGTAATCCCGATGACAAAGCCGTATTGGACAATTAGTTGAAGTATTTATGGAAAACTGAGATGTCGATTTAAAATTTTTGAATTAGTTTGAGTTCAAAAATCGACAATTCTAACAGAAATTCCATAACAGTAAACAAGATAAACAACACAGGAAAATTTCTGATAATTAGTTTAAAACCAGGAAGAGTAACACGAGAGAGATATGATTCGCTCCTCACAAACTTAAAGCCTCGTTTTCCAAGCACAATAAGTTTAAATCACACAAATACTACTTCATAAACAAAAATTACAGTATGTCTTTTCACATTTTTTCCATCTTGAAAATAACAAAGTACCGGAGATTGTGAAAGTTTTTTCTGATGTCACTTCGAATTTAAACATTTCTACAAATAATAGCAAAAGGCCCACTTGGCATGCCGGTAATCCTCAAACATTTTTGTAACACTTTTCTACCAAGGTATTTGCTTTTCCGTCCTTGACTACGTCGACTTAACTTTCTAAGAGATAAAGAAATTTTATTGCTTTCTTTGAGTAGTTAGATAAATAGTTAAATCCAATCGACAATCGTATTACAAAAAAGCCATCAAAGATTAATTTTTTTGCAACGATTTTATCTTTGGAAAATTGAAAATTGAGAAATTTGAATTCTCCAAACAGATTACAAAAAGTTGCAAGCAGTATAAGCCGTAAATTACCAGAAATGGCGGGCAATTTAGTTGTTATATAATTTCCAATTTTCAAATTAAATTGTTACATAAATCCTTTATTATGAGCTGCTAGATATATATAAAATTAGAATCAGAGATTTGCTCACAGCAGATGTGATCATCGCATCAAAAAACATGTACAAACCAATAGGGTGACGCATGGCATAAGTATGATTAAAAAATGTGTTTCATTGTGACCTATTCCTGCTTCCGATGATTCAGATCCGCCAATTACGAATTTTTTATGACAAATCTATTTTTTATCAATTGATGATAATAATAGCAATGTAAGAACAATTCCACAATCGGATCCCTCAAAATGAAAGTTATCACTAAATTCTTTCTAAATCGATCATTAAATATTTTTTAAACAAAGCTTTACCCCTTTTTTGATGGTATTGTGTTTTTCCTCGATCTATTACCATATCTTGGGATCTTGCATTTTTCTCCGAGATAATCTACAGTATCATAGCAAATTTATCTACAATAATCGGATGACGCACGAACAATTCGGATTTTCTATAATTAAATGAGGTTGGAGAACTAACCTGTGATTAACCTGGATTATCCTTTTTTAAAAACATTTTTAGCATGCTAGGGGGAGTATTCAAGGGCCAATTAAGATTTTGAAGAGTACCTCAACTACATGAAAGTTTTTGGATAGGGACTTTCAAGATACCTCGACCACAAAAGAATTTCTGTATAAATTCTAGGAATCCTCAACGACATGACAACTTTCATATTACTGAGATTATAACAATTATGGTCCATTTTTATTACAGTTGACAATTGTTACAAGGTGAATACGTAATTTCGGACTGCAGAAATGATAACATTTTGTATGATAATGACATTTTAATAACCTAATTGCTATGCAACCAGACATTGTGTTTTGGTGCACATAATAACTACAAAGTTTAAGATTATGTTTTTTCTAGCGTAATTTTGTTTGGAGTATTGATAAAGTACTTTTTGAACCAATTTTTTGAAAGATTCTGATCGAGCATTCATTTTCAGAATTTTTATCATAAAATATCCGTGAATAATGCTTAAGACCTGCATCAAGGAAATTACAAATCTTAACTTTTCGTACTCTGAGATATTTGAGTTCTGAAGTGTTCTTAGTCAAAGCGTCATTCTGTCAAAAATAACATTTCTGTCATCGGCAACGAAAATCTGAATTACAGTCGAGAAACAGTGTTCGTTAATTTGACAACCTCTTTTATATACTACTTTTTTGTATATTTGTTTGTTGAATTACCGAACGATGAATAAAGCAATTGCCAACAAGAATCCTCATCGAAATTCTCTTCCAGAAAAATAACATCGATTTGTTTTTATTTTTACATTGGAGTCATATTGTTTTCATATTAAAATTGTCCATGTTATTCAACCGATAAAAAAGTAGAAAACAAAACTCGTAGTTTGATCAAAAAAGGAATGGATAATACAATCAAGGAGTTACCTCCGACTACACTTATTGTACACTTCTAAACTTGTGCGAAACCATGTTGTTCTGATATTCATTTTCTTAAATGTTTTATTTCTATAATTTTTTAATTTTCAGAATCCAAAATGGGAAAATTCAAAGCAGTCATTCTGGATATGGGTGGTGTTCTGATTCCTTCGCCGATGGAATCCTGGGCTAGTAAGTTTATCTTGGAAAGTAATGGATCATAAAAATATAATTTTGAAGTATTTTTATTTAAAAATAAATATCCAAAAGGTTTCATAAATCTTTTTCGAGACAATTTTAATTAAAAAGTGATTTTTATAGTAATGCAATTTTCGTTTTCAGCTAATCCACCTTCTTTGTCGTCTGATTTGAAGGAACCTGTGACCGGGAAGCAAATTTCCCAGACGATTTTATCTCCAGAAGTCGTTCCTCATTTCATCGCTTTAGAAAAAGGAGAAACGAATATAGAAGATTTTACAGCAATTTTCACTTATTTTTTCAACAAACAACACGGAAGAAAAGATGAAAAACTAATTAGACTTTTCGATTCTTTAAAATTCGAAAAAACGATGAAAATTGTTCCTGATTGGATCCCGGTTTTGAAATCTCTAAAATCAGAGGGAATAAAAACAGCTGTGTTGACAAATAATTTTTTCTTCGACAGAGCAAAATTGAAACCGACCCATGCATTAGAAAAATCGCTTTTCGACTTGATTTTGGAATCTTGTAGAACTGGATTAAGAAAGCCTGAGAAAAACTTTTATGAACTTGCTCTGCAAAAATTGGGAGTAAATCCGGAGGAGGCGATTTTCATCGATGATTTGGGAGTGAATCTGAAATCTGCCAAGGAGATTGGACTCGAGACGATAAAATGCACCAACGTCAAGGAAACCATCAAGGAGTTGGAGAGGAGATTAGAGTTAGACTTGACCAATTTTGTACCAGGAACAAGAATGCCACTTCCGAGTGAGTTTTTAGAATTAAATTTATTATTATCTTTATTTTCCCTCAACAAATGAGATTTCAGAAGAGGAACTTCCGCAAGAACACCTCTTACCGTACTTGCAGAGCTTTTTCAAGTCAAGTGAGACTTCTCTTCGAGTTCGTCGGTTCGGTCATGGACAATCAAATCCGACTTACTTCGTCCAGTTCGGAAGCCGGAGACTCGTCCTCAGAAAGAAGCCTCCAGGAAAACTGCTTCCGAAAGCCCACTTGATCGACAGAGAACATCGGATCTTGAAGGCACTCCAGAACCAGATCCCCGTCCCGAAGGTTTACGACTATGTCGAGGACGTCCTCGACACACCTTTCTACTTGATGGAATTTGTCGATGGAAGGCTCTTCGTCGACCCGAATCTCGAAGGAGTCCGAAAGGAGGACAGGAAAGAGATGTATGAGAATTACATGCAGGTTTTGGCGAAACTCCATTCTTTGGATTTCAAAAGTCTTGGCTTGGGAAATTACGGTAGAGAAGGGGACTATATGAAAAGGAATATCTCAATGTGGAAGAACCAATACAATGCTACAAAAACGGATGAAGTTCCAGAAGTCGACAAACTTTTAAATTGGCTCGAGGAAAACTTCTTCTCGAATCCAAAAACGACGATTGTTCACGGGGATTTCAGAATCGACAACGTTATTTTCCATCCTACAGAAAACAAAATCATCGCGGTTTTGGATTGGGAAAACTCGACTCTAGGAGATCCATATTCTGATTTGTCGACATCCATGCTGGCTCACTATTCCCCGAAGAACCCTGTTCTTCCTTCGCTTTTCCCCCTCGACACACTTCGTCAAAGAGGGATCCCGATGTCATCCGAACTCGTCCGATTCTATCATGAAGTCCAGAACATTCCGGCAATCAGCGAAGAAAAGTGGCTTTATTACGTCGCTTTCACGCATTTCCGAATGGCCTGTGTTTGTCAAGGAGTCTACTTCCGAAGTCTCCTTGGAAACGCCTCCAGTACTGTAGCGAAAAATTTCAAGTATTTCCCGAAGATGATTGCTTCCAACGGATTAAAAATCATCGAAGATTTCAACAAAGAAAAATTCGGGATTTATCCTACCATACCGTCAGCATTGGATGCGAAATCTCTGGAATTGTACACAAAGGTGAAGGACTTTGTCGATAAAAAAATTATTCCAAGAGAAAAAGAAATTCAATCATATCATCAAGATGTCGAAAATCCGTGGATTGTGAATCCAATAATCGAGGAATTGAAAAAAGAAGCAAAGTCGAAAGGACTCTGGAACCTCTTCATCCCGACTTCCATCGACACTGAGGGGAAGTACGGCAAAGGTCTCACGAACGTACAGTATGCCCACATGTGCGAAGTGATGGGGAAATCCGTCTGGGCTCCCCAAGTCTTCAACTGCGGTGCTCCGGATACAGGCAATATGGAGGTCCTGATAAAGTACGGTAGTCCGGAACAAAAATCTCAGTGGCTGACACCTCTTTTGGAAGGCGAGATCCGGTCCTGTTACTGTATGACGGAGCCCGATGTGGCTTCCAGTGACGCTACGAATATCCAGGCTTCGATAGTGAAAGACGGAGAGAACCTGGTTTTGAACGGGAGAAAATGGTTTGCTTCGGGAGCTGGAGACCCGAAATGCAAGTTGATCATCTACATGGGGAGGTTCCCTGGATGGAAAAACAAACCTCTTCATCAACAGCAATCCATGGTCCTGGTCCCCATGGACACCCCTGGGGTACAGGTCGTCCGGCCTCTCTCTGTTCTGGGAGCTTTGGATGCGCCTCGTGAGTTTCATTTTATCCGATTTCAACGAAAAATATATAGTTAAGATTTTAAAAAGTTAAACTCAGTAAAAACCAGTGATATTAACTTAAAAATTCCAGATGGCCATTGCGAAATCCTCTTCACGAATGTAAAGGTCCCGGCGAAGAATCTTATTTTGGGCGAGGGAAAAGGCTTCGAAATCGCCCAAGGGAGACTCGGACCAGGGAGAATCCACCATTGCATGAGACTAATAGGATCAGCCGAGAGAGTTCTGGAAGCCATGATCCACAGGTCACTGACGAGATCGGTGAAAAACCAAACCTTGATTAATTTCCAAACAATAAGGACGGAAATTGCTCAAGCACGGATAGAAATCGAACAAGCGAGATTACTGGTTCTGAAAGCGGCTCATATGATTGATACTGTGGGAGCGAAAAGTGCTCAATCGGAAATTGCGATGATCAAAGTTGTGGCTCCCAATATGGCCTACCGTATAGCCGATGCAGCTGCACAAATCTTTGGAGGAGGAGGGTTGACGAACGACTTCCCGATCGCAGCCATGATCATCAACGCGAGGACCCTGAGACTCGCCGACGGACCCGACATCGTCCATCTGGAAACCGTAGCCAAGCAAGAGCTCCGTAAATATGGAGCGAAATTGTAATTGGTAAAACTACAACAACATGGAGTAAACTGTAGTCGATGTTATTTCAGTAATACAGAGTTAAATTGTGATTGTTTTGAGTAGATAAAATAAAGACAAAAATGGGATTAGTGATGTTAGATAAATTTATCAATATTTCCCGAGAGATCTCTTTGACTGATGTCCGTAGTTTGAGTTAGATACAAATATTGTCTCTTTGTGTTCTTGATCTTGTTAAATATTACTGATTATCTTAAAGTTCAATATTATTAATACAGAAGAATAAGAAAAATCGAAAAATTCGGATATTAGAGATTTCCGAAATCCTAGCGGAGAACTGTTTGTTCGAAGTTCGTAGTTTGAGTCAAACACAAGTGTTCCCTCTTTCTTTTTTCGGGGTTGATCATTTGATCTTCTTCCAATATTCCTGTTTTTGAAACCTTATTTTTCCTCAAATCAATAAGCGGATAAAGAAGTTCGGAAGACAAATCTCCGAGTTCATTGAGATATTTCGGGAGAACTTTCTGTGTACTATTCTTGATCAACTAAGTGTTCTCTACCTGCTTCATATTTCGTGATCAAACTCTGATTCAAAGTATTCGTTATTCAAGAACCTTCCTTTACTAAGTCGTAAAATATATAAGGACGATTGCTAAGTGAATTATTCGATATTATCAGTGTTTCCAGAGAACTTTTTGCTTGATGTTTATTTTCTGGGCAAGTGTTCTCTTTCCCTCTTTCTGGTCCTGATCATCCGATCTTCAACGATGCCGGTCATTTGAAGTTCACTTCCATAAACTCATATATTAACTTTCATAAATTCATATACTCACGTTCAAATTATGGGCTCACTTGGTTCAGAAGAGCTTTTCATCGATCATTGTACAGGCTTACTTCAAGAAGTTGGATTTCGAAATTTCATTTCTAGTTTTAAAATCCCACTTTTCAGGTCCCAGAAGATTTCGATAATGGTAAAACAAAGGTTCAACTCAGAGTTATTACTGTTTCCAAAAATTTCATTGTCATCGGAAGCGATTGTGGAGCGCTTTTTCTCTACAACAGAAACCTGAACAGAACTGTCAAACCGTCAGTTGGTTTCTATTTTTTGTTTTTATATATGAGCTTTTGTATTTTCTACTTTATATGTGAATTTCTATACTCACAGCATATTAATTTCTATAGATCAGTTATTATTTTCACTGTTTGTGTTTTCAGATTAAGGACAGCCGATTGTGATCCCGTGACAGCTTTGGAACTCTATGCCGATGATTTCGAGAACTTCCTCGCTGTCGGAAGGGAATCCGGACAAGTAATAATCATGTGTCTTCCATCAGAAAGAGTCCGAAAGGTTTGTTTTTCTTAATAGTATGATTATTGATGACTGAAATTTTCAGATTCGACAATCAATCCAAGAAGAAATCCATCGAGGAAATCCGATCACTTGCGTTCGATGGTCTCCCGATGGAAGACGGTTGTATACCATAGACATCGGCGGACACATTGTTGGGATTGATGTCGATTTCGACAATGACTTCTTCAGTTGTACATTTGTTACAGATTTAAGTTCTCCAATCAGGGATTTTGCTTGTAGCAATGATTTTATTCTTCTTTGTACTCAAAACCAATGGATGTTCATGGAATCGAAAACTTTGAAATTAGTCAACTCTGGAGAGTCCGGGATTGAGGGAGACAGCGAGAGGTTCGTTTGAAAAAATTAATACTTAATATTATACATTTAATATTTACTTTTTGTATCTATATTTATTCTTTTATTTCATTTTTATTTTCAGACAAATTATTGGAGCAATGATTGTCGAAGAGAAACCGTATTTAATTTTTTCTGATGGTGTTGTACGATATTTCAACGAAGAAAATTTGGAATTCAACTTGCTTTCTTTTGAAGAAATTTCTTCTTTCCCGAAAATATCTGTTGATGGAACTCAAAAATACAACTTGGAAGAAGCATTCTTTGAAATGTCAACTTTGGATTTAAAAGTTGTTCATTTCCAAAGAATTTTGGATTTTGGGATTTTATGGAATTCAGACAAGATTTGTTTCCTCGACCTTGAGAAGAAAAATTCCCTATCCTTGGATTTGAAGAAAATATTCGAAGATGATTTTTCCGAAGTGATTTCTGCAATGATTGATCACGAAACAAAGGAAGTGTTCTTGCTGACGAAAAAACAAGAAATTGTAAGAATTTCGGAAAACAAACCGAATTCGGAATTACTCACCGCGAAAATTCCAAAAGTTTCGACAAAGAAAACTTTGATGGATTCGTTCATGTCAGCTGCTCAAAATTCGTCTTCTATTTTTTCCAAAATTTCGAATATGAAGGAATTGGAGAGATTGAAAGAAATAAGACAAAATCCAAGACTTTTCGAACTCCAGAATAAGTTTTCAGAAGCAATGAAATCAGCCCAGACAGTCGGATTAGAAAAATCCGGGATATCCTTGGCGAATGGCTTGCTTGATCAGATTAAAAATAGCCAACTTTATTCTGATTTCGATGCATCTTCGAAAAAGAAGGAAACTTTAACTGAGAAAGATGAAAAACCCGATGACTGTCACTTCATAAAGAATCCAGAGAAAGAAATAAAAATAGTTCGAAGAAAAAAGACGAAGCTAAACGAACGAACAAAAAAAGAAGTTTTTTATGGAGTACAAACTCCGGAGTTAGTGAAACAAAGTCCCGAAGAATTTTTGTCTAATTCGCAAAAAAAGAGCGAAGTCGACAAAGTTGGGACTTCAGATGTCGAGGAAGATGTTTTGAAGAATATCTTGATGGGGAACTTCCAGCTTCCGAAAAGAACAATTTCCCCTGTTCCCGAAGCGAAAGAAGAACTACAAATTAAGGAGGAGGTTGATGTCAATAATGAAATGGAAGAACATTCAGAAAAGTTTGGAACGAAAGTTGAGGAAAATATTTTTGATGAAGAAGTAGAAAATTATTCAGATGGTTTTGGAATGAAAGTTGAGGAACTAACGGGTATTGAAAGCACAGTACAAGAGAGTTTAGAAGAATCGAAAGAGTTCCCAGTTGAAGGATCTCCTGGTTTCTCAGGTACTTTCCAAGGGGACCCCAACTTTAATTTTGCAGAAGACAATGAAGGTGACGATCATGGAAGGGAAGAGGATAAATATGGAGATGTGAATAATGATAAAGATAAATATGAGAATGACGAGGAAGAGGATGAATCGCTCGAAGCTGCTGCAGCCCGATCCCAAAGAAAACTCGAAAGTCAGGAATTCTTGGAAGCCTTCGTTTCCGTCGACAAGAACCCTCCCGATCCTCTTTCTGGTGGATTCAGACTTCCGGATTACTCTCAAATTACTGTAATCGCGAATCACAGAACAGACACATGGAACACTTTCACTTTGCCTTTTTCGATTTCGAATTTCGATGTCTGCTGCTCTTACATAGTAATTATCCCCTCGAAACGGTGGAAGCACTATCCTTGCTTCCGGGTTTTTGACAGTCTCCTGAACGGACTTCGGGGAGGAGGATGGTCGCAATTGAAAATGTCTGCTGATGATATTGCTGTCAACGGTCGGTTTTAGTACTTTACAAATTCGGGAAATAATTCTTTAAATCAATAATCAAAGTAGCGAAATTAAAGATGTTGATTTACGAATTTAGTTGAAATTATTTCCACGATTATCTCAAATTTATTTAGGATTTTTAAACTGACTAATTCCAGATCAAGGAAATCTTCTTTGGAGAATCCACAAAAACATCGCTTATTCCCCAATTAACCTGGATGACTATTCTCCTGAATGTTCTGAATGGCATATTCAAGCTGATCACGCGAAAATTATTCAAGCCTCTTTAACGACGAAACACGGATGGTACCTGACGAACAACGATATCTGTGTCCAGATGAACCTCCCTGACATGGGCATCTTGCACCAGACTGATTGTCCTTTTAAAGTTTCTTCTATCACAGCCTCTGATCACGCTGTCTGGGGTCTGAGGGCGGAGAAGGACACTGTGATAGCGAGGACTTGTCTGGACGAACAGATCTCTCCCATGGGGATGGACTGGATCGAGGACTCTCTCGGGGTTCCGGGGAAGTTCGTTTCCATTGCCCTCCACCAAAAAACCGGGTTCGGGTTGGACCACCAGGGAGGACTTTGGTTCATCAACGGAGTTGACGAAAAGAACCCTCTCGGATCAGGAACATGGTACCGCACCTGTGACCCTTCAATTTTGAACTTTGGAAACTTGAAAAAAGTTAATTTCAATCAATGGAAACTAAAAGTCTCTTCTCAAGGGATTTTCTTCTCTCTCGGAAACAAGATTTTCGTAACGACCCAACCTGTGACGGGACATGTGATGAAAAAAGTTGTTCCAGAAAGATTGGTCCTTCATGATAATTTTTCTATAATCTCTGCTGGGAAAAATGGCATTTTTATCTCTCAACCACATTCCGAAATTTTTATTTTTGACGAAAAGAAGAGAAATTTAACCTCCATTCCGCATTTCAACACTAATTTTTCGATTGTGGCTCTTTCATCGACGGTTCAAAGATTGTATGTCCTCGACAATTGTGGAAATCTGAGCGTCAGAAGAGGATTCAACGAGGAATTGACGCCCCTGGGGACCTCCTGGGACCGTATCGACACAAGTATCATAGGTCGGTTTTTTAAAATTTACTTGGAATTTCATGAAAACCTAAAATTAATAATTTCGATCTTTATAACGATTTTCCAGGATCTCCAATTTCGTCTATAGCAGTTTCTCTGAATTCGCTTTGGGTAGTTACTGTAGATGGACAGATATTCGTTGCCACAGAATCCTTGAGAATCAGCAGTTCTCCGAACTTCTCTAAAGTTGAAAGTCCGAAATTTTCCAACGACAAAGTCGACCAAATCCGAGTTTCACCAACAGGAAGATATGTATGGGTTTTCTCCCTGACTTCGGGAAAATGTTTTTCAAGGTTCGGAATTGATGAAAAAAGCCAGAAGTTTAAAGGAACACATTGGATAGAAGCTCCTATCGACGTTACTGTAGCGGATGTCGCGGTGGGAGACAATATTATCTGGTCGATTTCTCAAGGGGAAAAAAGACTTCACAGATTACGGAATCTCTCCCAAAACAACATCGTCGGGATCGGATGGAGACCGATGCCTTTCTTCCTCCAAGCGATTTCGGTGGACTCCGAAAACAGATTGTGGGGACTGGATCTCGAAAACAGACTCGTCAAGCATGAGATGGACATCTATCCCAGGAACTGTCTCGCCCCCAGAGTCCGTCGAATGGTCTCGAAGCCCTTAGACCGGACCGACTCCGCAGAATCCTGGATGGATGTGGGTGGTCATGGCTACAGTATCTGCCGGGAATTCAACTGATCTGATCCGAGTGCTGTTTTGGACAAACATAAAAATGTATTTCTATTCAGATTTTTGTTTTGTTATAAAGCTGACTTTATCCACAAGTTTCTCGATTCAATGAGACTTAATTTACAATAATGTTTTCAGTAGAGGAGAAATATAATCAAAAAAGAAACAAATATAACTCGATATATGAGAACAATCACTTTTTTCCTAATTCCATCTGTACAAGAGAGCGAGTAGATTTCATCATAGCTTTGAAGGAACTTTGTGTCTGTACCTAGCTTTATTCCAGTTATTTTTGAGATAAATTTCACTTACCCTGAGATGTGAACTTGTCTATTATGGTTTTCAAGGAATTTCGTGACAGGAGCTAACCTCTCATTCCCCGACACTCTTGATTCCCGATCGGATGAGTCAGGGTCGACGCGTGTCCCGTCCTCGACGCCATCGAGTCTGCCGTGACACCGCGCTTTTTCTCGACTAAAAAGAAACCAAATCAGCTTACTTTTGAAATAAAAAAGATTACTTTTGAAATAAAAAAGAAGCTGCTTGCCCTTTGTCTTTCACGCAAATCCGAAAACTAAAATTTGACCTTAGTGAAGAAAAGTCAAAGTTATTTTTAGATTTGGCAACTTTGATGACGAAGATCCAACTTAATCGGAATAATACTTTTATAAAAATAGAAATGTTTACAATGAAATTTCGAAAGAATGGTTTCGGTACGAATTTTCAGAGCTTCCCGATCGAGGTCGAAATTACGAAATCCAATATCTGCATGGCCACGAAATTTCGAACTTGTACAGTTACAAAAAGACCAAAAATATCTGATGAAATTCCAAAACTCATCTCGACACAAACTAGGTTTAAGTGTTTCTTTTTCTCAGATTCTGGAAGCATAGATGAACTTTTAAATTTTCCTTAATTTTATGATTCTGACATTCTGGTTTTAATAGCATAGAAAATTAACCAAAGATGAACTCTGGTGCACTTTAGGATTTTCTATAACTTTTTTCCAAAGACCGAACCAAAAAAATCCGTCAAAGATGAACTACTTTTTGATCACCTCAGGGGAGAGAAATATAGCCGATTTCCCCACTTTAAAAGATCCACTTGACCTCCTTAACTTTTCAAGTATATTTTGCCAACTTTTATTATGCTCTTTGAAAAGTCTTTGTTTACAAAAAACAAATCTTCAACTAAAAATACAAAGCAGACAAAAATAAAAATATCAAAAAAAATTAAAAATAGAATTATTTAAAATAGTTTTTTCGAATATTTCTCGTAGATTAAGGAAAGACATGTGGCAAATTTTATATATTTTATATTTTATACATTTCAATCACGGGGAGCTAGGGGGTTCTAGAAGCTGCTGTGGACATTGTTGACGAAGAATACTTAATAAGAATAAAAATTAAGATTAAGCGACACCGGAGAACTTGGAGCTTCCCGTAGATCTTCTGCGGAATCTGACGGCTTCGATGTTGAGAAGTCCGTCTTTGCAGTTCTCTTTGTCATCCATGTGCCAAGCGGCCGTCCTGTATATTTTAGTGTGAACAACGGAATCCATCTTTTCTATACTGTAGAATTCTTCGAAAAGTGATCTATACCAGTACTCTTCTTTCGTTTCGGGAGTTTTCCAACTGAAAGTTTCGGATCTCAGAGAGAATTTGTCATCGGAAATGATTTTCTCGCAATGTTCTTGAACGACGTCACCGAGATCGATCTTGCCCAGGGCCTCGGCGAAACCCTCCTTGCTCCTCCAGAGCACCTCTTCCGGAAGCCATCCTTCGAAAGCGCTTCTCAAGACGAATTTTTCCAGTTTGTTCGGAATCAGTTTCAACATCGGGGGGATCTTAGCAACAAACTCGATGACCTTTTTGTCTAGGAAGGGGACTCGGATCTCCAATCCATGGCATGAAGTGGATCTGTCACATCTGAGGACGTCATATTGATGGAGATGCTTCATCCTTCTCATCGACTCTCGATGGAGGTGGAGGGCACTGGGGGCTCTCTGCATGTAGGCGTAGGATCCGAACAGCTCGTCGGCTCCCTCGCCGGACAAAAGCACCTTGACGTCACTCGTGGCCGCGATGTGACGACAGAGGAGATAGTGAGCAATTCCGCAACGGATGATCAAGGGGTCGAAGGTTTCCAAAGCGAAAACGACTTCGGGAATTACGTTGATGCAGTCTTCCGGAGTGATGACCAGGACCTTATGAGGAATGTCCAGGAACTCTGCGACTTTTCTCGCATTTTCCAAGTCTGGAGAATCTTCGAAGCCGACAGAGAAAGCGATCGGCTTTACAGGAAGAAGTCTGCTGGCGATGGAGGCGATGAGGGAGGAATCCAGACCTCCGGACAACATGAAGCCGAATTGTCTGTTTCCCATTAGTCTTTTCTCGACCGCTGACACGAGGAGTTTTCTCACTACATCCTGAAATTATTTTCATCACAAAGTTGAATAGAAATTTTTTGAGATTTTCTCGAAACGGACTTTGGAAATTCCTCTTTCGGATCCCGTCCCGAAAGTACTTGTTTGATTTTGGATGATGTTGATTTTCGTCACCGTTTTTTAAAGTTCACATTTCGCGCCAAGCTGACCAAATGCTTTGAAAGTGTTTTTGTGCAATTGTCTGGAGATAAGTTTCCGAAAAGTAGGGATTTCAATAACCAACTTGTCTTTGAAATGATAAATAATTTCTTGCAAAATTGTCTCAAAACAGATTTCAGGATTTCAAAATTTTGAACTTTTAAAATTTACGAGTAAGACCAAAGAACTTTCAGGTAATGACTCTAGTCTATCTACTATTTGCCTTTCATCATTTTCCCAGACATTTAAAAAAATAAATCGAAATAAGACTGAATTTTTTAGTCTTGCCAATCCGTTGCCTAAACATCAAAGAGTTTAATTTTCTTCTCGGAAGTCCTCATAAAAAAACTCTACTCACCTGGGCAACAGGAAGGGCGATGGATCTCTCAGGAGTACTGGGGACAGAGTAGTACTGCATGATCTGGAATTCTTGGGGCACTGTGTTGATGGTGGCACGGACCCCTTGGGAGGCCTGAACAGACTGGGAGACCTGGACTCCACGAGAGATAGGGATCTGGGCACAGGACCCAGGGGGGAAGTAGTCGAGTCTCACGCAGAGTTTCTCGATGGACTTCACCTCGGACCCGAAAATCAGAGCCCCCTCGGAGGTGTAGCCGTAGAACAAGGGCCTGACTCCTATGGGGTCCCTTCCGACGTAGACGTATTTGTCGTCCGCCATGATGAAAGCGAAAACTCCATCTAGAGAGGCACAAGTTTTCTTCAGATTCCCGTTGTTGAATTTGAAAGAGTGGATTATGGCAGCACAGTCACTGGCTCCGTTTTTGACTTCGCATTCCTGGATCCCGGATTCCTCCTTCAAAGATAAGTGGTTGTAGATTTCTCCGTTACAAACGACACTAAGTCCTCCAGCAACGATGGGCTGTTCACTAGGAGCATGTCCGGGTTCGACGATGGCGAGTCTGTGGAACCCCAACCAGACCCCTGATCTTGCTTCTGAGATTACGGTCAAGTCAGGTCCTCTTCCGACGATCTTCATGAATTCGGATTCATGGCTTTTGGATTCAAAGTTTTCGCCGATGAGAGCCCAAATGCCGCACATTTTCTCAAATAGATTTCTCTCAAAAAAAACGGCTAAGAGGGGCCTGAAAAAGGAACTGATTACTGTATTGCGAAACTGGACAAGACTGGTTTCGGGACTCGAAGGACAAAAAAACTCGAGAGCTTTGGACAGACTTTTTTCCACAGACTGGGTCCAGTTTTAGATCAACGGTCTCGAGACGAAAATCATGTTTTTCCATAAAAATCGAAAATAAGACCTGCGAAATTGTCTCGAATAGACTATTTAGGTAATTTCAAAGTTTCGGCTTTCGCTTCGAGAAATTCCATGGATTCTGGAAGATTGCAGTCAGGAAAAACTAAGATCAAACTTTGGCGAAAAGCGAGTATTGCCAATTGGGATCTCTCATCATAACAATCCGAAATCGACCTCTTTAGGATCTTCCCGACACGAATCTTCTAAGACTTATTTCAAAGAAAGTATCCCAACAAGGATTTCCAAAATTTTCCAAGATACTTCGAGATCCTCGGATTTTGACGTTGACTTCGAAGCTAAACTTGCAAAAATAGAAGGATATTTTTAAAAAAATTTCTCGACACAAAAGTTCAGAGGCTTTGAGATGTTCGTTTCGAGAGTTCTCGATCGAGATTCGGAAGATTCTAGAAAACTATGATGAGGATGGAGATTTTGAATTCGAAAGCTTCGAAAATTTTTTAAGATGTTAGAAATTTAAAAAGCAAAAGAATCGGAAAGTTTTGCAAAAATTCGAGAAGAGAGGAATTCTAAATCCAAAAATTCTAACAGAATATCGCCAAGACCAAAGTTCGGACCTGCGTCAAGGAATTCCAAAAAATCTGATGTTTCTTGGCCTCAATAATCTCCACTTTTAGCTCACGAAAGACCGGCCTCGGGAGACGACGCACCAGTTTTTGACGCTCCGATCGCCAAAAACACAAAAGCAAATATAACTGGCTAGCGAGAGGGATTATCCTTGGACTTGGGCTAGCACAATACAAAAAAAAGAGTGCGTCCACGTTATCGGCAATATCATCACGGTGGCAAGAAGGACTCCGTGACGAGCTCCGCCTCAAGAAAAAACCCGGTCCTTGCTGGGGCAACAGACACAGAGGCGACAGTCACGCATTTCCGAACAAGTCCTCCTCAAAAAAATGCTCAACTTTGATGTTCATCAAAAAATGCTTAATTTTGACGTCCACCAAAAAATGATCAAATTCGATGGACGAAAGAAAGGCATCGATTCCGAGTACGGTAAGTCCATTATTGACAGTTATTTATTATTACAGTTTTCGCGGCGGGATCAAAGTACAGTAGTCAATTGGATCAACTTTTAATAACTAGGTACCATAGCCTTTTTGAAGGGACCAAAGTACAGCAACTGTCTAGAAGGCAGAATGTTTTTATTTTAGCTACTCATTCGAAAACAACTTCATGATGAGATGTCTAGGAAATCGGTTCTCGATTTCAAGTATAGGTTACCGTAAAGGAATTTCGCGATGAGATCAAAGCAAAACTTGTCGAAAATAGGCTCTTGTTTTCCTATTTCAAGAAAGTTCTTGATGAGACCAAAGTGAGACCTGTCTGGAAAATGGACTTTTGGCTTTAATTACCGACTACTTTGAGAACTTTCGTGATAGGACTAAAATTAGGATCTGTCTAGAAAAACACTTTTTACTTTAACCAGTTATCTTTAGTAATTTCGTTATAAAACTAAAAGTACAATTTCTCCAGAAGATGATTTTCCAATTTTAACCACTAATTATTTTGAAAACTTCATGATAGAACCAAAATACAGTATCTGTACAAAAAGCCTCTTATTTTAACCAAATATTTTGAAGGAAACTTCGTGATGAGACCAAAGTAGAGTAACTCTCTAGAAAACAGATTCCCGATTCCATGGGCCATCCGTTTTGACTGAAAAAAGCGCAAATGATCGGAACCCGCCTCCGGGAGAAGAAGCTTTGGTCCACAAAAAGATTTATCTCCGCCTGAGTCTCATGATGCTAGGAAGAGGGTCGTGCTTTTGCTTTCGCGGTGTGCTTACTTAGTTCCTGAGGCAATCTTCCTGAGGCGATCTCTCTGGGGGATCTTCCTGAGGCGATCGAGAGCCATTGTTTGTGTTTTGCAAAGCTTCTTGATGGAAAACCGGTTTTTGGAGCTCTTCCGGAAATGACGAGCGAGTTCCGGTTCCAGACACTGTCATCAGTTGCTAATTTCTGTGAGCTTTTTGAATTTTCAAAATCAAACATTTCGAAATCGCAAACAAAAGATTTTCGAAATCCTGAGAGGGTCCATCCATCTAGGGCTTGGTCTTCGTGAACAACTTTTTGATCAAAGTTGATCTTACTGCGAAATGGAGAAATAAAACTAGTAAAAAAATAATTTAAAAATAGCTTTTTGATCCAATTTGATCTTACTACGAAATAGAGAAGATAGAAACATTTTTAAAAATAAGGTAATTTATAAATAATGTTTCTATCAACCTTGATCTTGTTGTTGGATGAGAAAAGTTGCAGAAGTTAAACAAGTAAAATTACTTGAAAATATTTTTTAATTAAATCCGATTTTTTTATGAAATTCAAACAAATTTCTAGACACAGTAAATCCGAATTAAAAAATTAAGTTTCATCTCGAGACCAATTTGGATGAGTTTTTAATTTTTCGATCTCCACCTTCATTAAACAATTTTTTTCACAGGTTCTTTTATTTTTAGAGTAGGCAAACATTGGAGTAGATATCTTCGAAAAGATAACAAAAAATAAATTTCTTTGAAATTGTAAAAACTTAAAATGTTTAAAATAAATAGTAAAAATTATTTTTTGAAAAAAGATAAAAAAGTTTTAAATAAAAAAATAAATGTTTTCCTTAGGAATAAAAAAAATAATTCTTACCTGTTCCTGAGTGGAAAGTTCACTTTTTTAGATAAATCCAAAGTTGACTTTTCTCTTTTAATTGCTTAAGAAACAATGAGGGTGATGTCATTAATCAAACTATAGTAGTAACGTTTTCGAAAAGAATGTGAACAGTTTTGAAATCCATACGATAAAATTTTGGAACTTGTGCAAATATAAAAAATTGCAATTTAAAAAAATTCGAAATTCAAATAGATGTTAAAAAATCAAATTTCATATGTATAATTTTGGAATTCATATTAGTGGAAAAGTTACATTTAAACTGTAGTGTCCTGAAGACAGGAAGTCAGAGTATAGAAAGTTTAGAAAGTTGGAAATATGATTTAATTTTTTGAAATTATCGTTATTTCGATCTCCCTTTCTTACTGTACTGGATGTCATGCAGACCATATAAGATGCATAATTTCTCAATCTGCCTTATTTTCGGGTTTTCTACATTCACAAAGATACTGAAATATGCGACTTCCGATCTCTAATAGAAAGTACAAGAAATTCGTGTAAGGTGTTTTTTAGAACTTTCCCATAAACATTCTTAGTCTTTAGTATAATTGTTATCCCGCAATTAGCTTTTTCATATTTCTTTAAATAACATAATTTTGTTTTGAAAATAAGTTACCCATTTTTCTATAAATAGTCTTGTTTCGAAAATCCGCTTCCATAATTGTCAAAAATGATTTTCAAAAAAACCTTTAAAAATCCCAAAAATAGATGAAAAGTTTTTTCAAGATCATATTTTCGGAGACCACCATTGTTTTAAAAAGATCAGCTGCAAAACCCTCGGAAGGATCCTAATCACTTTGTAAAAATTGAGTGCATCTCGAAAAAATACCGGTCTTCCGTTTTTTTAAATTAAACTTTAATCCAAACTGGAAACCTGTCGGAAGAAGGACCTCGATAAAAGTCGTAACCGAGGAAGCACTCAAGTAAACAGGATAAACTGGGCCAAATCGAGTCAATAAGCAGCTTTTTGCCTGCGGCTCTTCCTGAAGACGAACCTTTTCCCGAGATTCTTCCTGATGACAAAACTTTTTTTCTCAGACTCTTCCTCAAAATAAAACTCTTTTTTCTTTGGGTTCTTCCTGAAGACAAAGGTTTTCCCTTGAGGCGTTTCAGGAAGACAAAGGTGTCTCTTCCCTAAGGCTCTTCCTGAAGAGCAATTTTTGGAAAAAAAATAAGATTAGGCGGGGCGAGACACCGGAAGCCGGAAGACTATTTTTGATTCTGATCCAGACCCCTTATAAACCTTTTCAAAAATGTAAATCTTTATTATTAGAATCTTCCGGGATACTGTAGGAATTTCTGGAAAGGAAATCTTAACTCTAGTTTATCGAAAATCCGTGTCGGGAGAATTAGTAACAAAGTTAGTTCTGAATGATGTGATAGTATGAAGGGACTGATTGGCACTAGTTTTCTTTTCGCCAAAGTTTGACTCTGATCTTTCAATTAATCTTCCAACTTTATGAAAATGTTTCGAAAGAAATTTAGAAATTAGAAGGCTTTTTTCTGTATGAATTCTAGATCTATTTTTATCATCTTTAAGAAAATCAAGAGTGTTGGAAAGGTCAACTAAGGTCATTATCGATTTCGGATTTAAAGCAGTGATCGGATTTCCGTTCTCTTTGTGTAACTGAACTATTAATTTTTAATTTGATTGACGTACTTTGGCTTTTTCTTGTTTGCATTTCCGGAGTAGAATCAGAGGCGCCTGGATTCGAGACTGTCCACGCCCATCTAATTCTTTTTTATCAAAATAACAATGGAAATTAATAGTGATAGTTAAAGAAATCAAAATTAATGAAAATTCAATATTGAGGCCTGGATTTGCTATCTTGAGATATCATTGTTGGCATCTCATAATGCATATTAAAAAAATAAACCCGAAAATCCCTCCATAAACGTTCAAAAGTATTGTTGCTGAAAGAATTACCTTTCTGAAAAGCAATGATCCAAAAGTCTCAGTATGGAAGTTGAAAGTGAGTCATCTGAACGCGAAAATCAAAACTGATTATGTCCCAGCACGAAAAGTTAGAGCGATTAGTGTCCTGTTGCGAAAAATTGCGAAAAGCAAGCGACCCGTGATTTGTATCTCAGCGTGAAAAATTCAGACCTCAACCTCTGACCGCTGACTTTCACAAAAATAATCATCGATTTTCCATTAGCTAAATCGGATCGTGCGGTCCACAAAAATGAGAAAGAATTTTTAAGCAAAACATCTGAAAGTCCCTTTAGGGCAAAAAGAAAGACAAACAAAATGAAAACTAACTCGATTTGTCTGAAAAAAATAAGAGTTTTTTTATTTTTAAAAAGTTTTTACGGAAATTGTTTGTTATTTTTTCATAGAAAATGATGTTCCAGAACATTTGCTTCGGATGGCCACGGTTCATCCAGCCCCGGCCACAGGAGTCCCGAAAATCAACGATGTCAGTCAACAACAAAGTCAAAACTATCGATGGATGCCTTCCTTCAGATTCCTCACCGCAGGTCTCCTTTGCATGTGTTTCGCGAGGTAATTAGTGTTCATTTTTATCCCCATATTACAGTAGCTTTTCTGAAGGTTCAGGTGCTTTCTAAAATTCTTGAGCTTTTTGAAATCCGGTTAAGGTTTCTGAAATCTTCCGGAATCTAATGGACTCCTATTCTTCAGGAATCTTTTAGAAACCCTGTTCAGGAAATATTCTAAAATACTTGTTTTAATTTCAATTTTTAAAATATGTTTTTCAGTGTTCACATGATGAACAGCAACATGGGTATGGCGATAGTGTGTATGGTGAACTCGACAGAGTTCGAAGATGATTTCGTCCCGAGACATCATAGAAGTTCCAACGACTCAGATTTCGATTCTTTTTCTAACATGTCGATCTCAAGCGAACCACTAGGAGCACCGAAGGTGAATTGGTCCCCCAGGGATCAGGGATACATCTTCGGGGCCTTCAACGCAGGTCTTCTTTGTATGCTCGCCACCGGACTTTTGGCAGACAAGTTCAACGCCAAATACATGATCATTGCCAGTGTCCTCACAGCTTCCACAGCAAATTTCATCATTCCGTTACTGTCTCCGAGAAGTGTTTATTTCGCTGTTTTCGCGAGATTTCTGATAGGCTTGGCGGATGCTCTGCTTCAACCGGCCGTGAACTCACTGTTGACCAGATGGTTCCCCGCGAACGAAAGGTCCTATGCCCTCGGGGTTGCTAGTGGAGGAAGACAGATCGGTAAATTTTTATTCACTAAACTTATTTATTTTCCTAGAATCTAGAAATTCTCGAATCAAAAATTTCAAATTTCAAAATATCCTCTCGAGACAACTTTATGATAAAATAACGAATTCCAGGAGCCTTGTTGATTGTTCCCACGGCAGGAGCCCTGTGTTCTCAGACAGAGTTCTTCGGTGGATGGCCTTCGATATTTTATGTTTCTGCTTGTGCCGGGTTATTTTTCATTCTTATCTACGCCATCCTCGGTCGTGACAAACCATCCAAGCAGTCGTGTATTTCGGAAGCTGAATTGAAGTTCATCACCATGGCGAATGCAGCGGAGAACGTCGGGAAGAAGAGGAATGAGAGGAAAGTCCCCTGGAACAGGATCCTCCGGAGTGGGCCTGTCTGGGCAGCTTTGATCAGTGTGGTCTGTCACGAATTCCCCTTGATGACGATGATCATGTTCTTGCCCAGGTTCGCATATTAGATCAAAGTATATTTTTATTCTAATAATTAATGATTTAGTTATCTCCATGATGTCCACAAGTACGATCCGGCTCAGAACGGAGTTTTGTCCGCTTTGCCGACTTTGTGTCTCTGGATCAGCAAAATCGGGAGTTCATATCTCAACACCTGGCTTCAAGCGAGAACAAACTGGTCCAAATCCCTCCTCGCAAAGACCCTGAACGCTGTCGGATCCGTAGGATTGGGGATTTTCCTGGTTGGAGCCACTTTCCTGGATTCAACGAGAGCAAGTTTGGCGGTAGTGTTCCTTTGTTTGTCAATGTTGTTCACGGGGATGCATACCCCTGGATGTCAAGCCGCCTTGGTGGCCATCGCCCCGGCCTTCAGTGGAGCCATCACGGGCTTGACGTTCTTCTTCGTCGCGATTTGCGGAATAACGAATCCCCTGCTGACAAAGTTGATTGTTCAAACAGGGTCTCAGACAGAATGGAGCATTGTTTTTTACATTTCTACCGTAATTGCCTTTATTCCTGTCATTATTTTCTCAGTCTTCGGAAGTGCCGATGTTCAATGGTGGGCAAAGTCTCCTGAAGCTTATACAGTAGCCCAAGCAGCGAAAGCCGAAAAATACTTGGCAAAGAAAAACGAGAAGAAAATGTCGAAACAAAGTACTAGTACTGTTAGTGATCTCGACGACAAAAATTCTCCTCAAACTTCTATCGAGAATATCGAAAATATTGCTTAAAACTAAATAATTTCCTGTGACCATTAAAATTAACAACTCTTGATCTCAAGGAATTATAAATCATACTATTATATTACGATAGAATTGTATCCGATAAATTTAAAGTGATCTAACACAAAATTGTATACTTTCCATTTAGGATCAAAAGTTTAAATTTGTTATTTATGTGATTCTAGAAGGTATTAGTTTCTTTCATAAAGAATGAAAAGATATAATAAAGTTTTAAAAAATACAACACAAGGTCGTAAAACTCCCCAATTGAAACTGAAAGTTGTGAAACTCAATATTTATGGCTCTATAAGGTTCTATCATCTAGAAGATCCATAAAAATTCCAGAATCTTGCAAAATATTTTCTATTTTGAAGTCCAAAATAAGAAATCTGAAAAGGTTTTATTTGCAAATTCAAAACAAAAATTTCTTTATAAGTTTCATTCGGATACTGTACACAAAAGATTTTATTTTATTTGGACATCTCAAGCAGGAAGTGTTATCAAAGACCATATTTTATATCTTTAAGTAAAATGGGTAGATTATTTTGGATCTACTTTTCGTTGATGTCATTCTGATATGACAATATCCGATTTCATCACGAAATTGTAAAGAAATTCAAAATTCATCCAGAAACTGTAAAAAAACCAGGAATTCGTCTTAGGCGTGGTGCCTTTACGGTCTTCCGTCCTTCGAAGTCAAGGTTGAGTCATGGACTTTCAGAAAATTCGAATCATGGATCTCGAGAGAAGTAAACAATGAAGAAGCTGTAAAATTTCCTTGCGTCAAGAATTTGTTTGATAACAATAAAAATTTTTTTATAAGTGTCGCTTTTTGGACGAAATAAAGACTGACTTCAAAAGATTATTTTTGGATGAATTTTTCCCTACGAAAATAATTCTGAATTTTTTCAGACAAGGATGAAGGCCTTCAGAACATCGCTCCTGCTACTTGTCATTTTCCAAGCTTCTACTGTGATCAGGGGGGCAGATACGAGTAGTACTACTACAATACCGTCATCCACTGTGACATCAGAAATGCCAACGACATCCGAAACAGTACCCACATCGAAATCAACATCCGAAACAGTACCCACATCAACATCTACGTCGACATCGACACCCACATCGACATCTACATCTACGTCGACATCGACACCCACATCGACATCCACTCGACATCCACGTCGACTACCACAACCCCAAGTACCACGACTCCGTGCACAACTTGCTATCCTGCTGATACTAATCCAGTTGTTGAAAACACTCTGGGTTACCCGGAATACATTTTGGCAGATACAAATCAAAGCTGGCATTTCGAGCCAGTCAATACCGGCCTGCACACTGTATTCTTGTTGCTCGATGTAGGAATGACGTTCAGCGATAGTAACGAAACCGAACTTATAATCTATGGTGGAAACGAGGAATCTCCTATGCCATGGGACATCCTCGCGAAGTATAACGCCTCGACGATAAAGACGGAAAGTACAGTAATCGCTACCTACAGTGCGGGACAACCTCTAAGTGCTAAATTTTACTCTGGAAGCAAGGATCTTCCATCAAATAGAGCAGATAGATCATCGACATACGGTATTCAATTTTCCATCGTGGCATTGAACATGACAATTTTCAACAACACGGAAGTAAATATTACTGGAGTTTACGATATGAATTTGACGCAGGAGAGTCAACCATTTTCTTATTCTACTTACGGATTTCCGAGATTCTATGCTCCGAAGACGGATGAGACCTTCAGGTACTTCCCTATGGATTCCAACATACAAATCGTATTCTACGCGACGAGTTGGGGATCCACCTTCGAAAATGATGATACTGCCTTGGTTGTCTACACCGGGGATGCTGTGGATAAAATCGACCCGAAGAGTGTCCTACGAAAGTAAGTACCCTTTGATTAAAAAGTAACTACACACAACTGATGCACTACATAATACGTGCTATCTTCTGTATAATGTCCCAAGACCTAATATAGCTTTCTGGAAGTAATACTTAAAAGAAAACTTCTGGAAATCCATGTTAATAGTTTCGGAAAATCTATTTTAATTTGTAAAAATAATATTTCGAAACGAACATCTAAAGTTCATGTCGAGACTATTTCGTAACAAATTTCACTTTATCTTCCCTACAGTATGATTGATTAACTGATTTAAGCTACACGAAAACAGACGACTTCTTACTCCCGTTGCTGATCAATCCCATCGGAAAATCTCTTTCTGTGAAGTTCACGACCACTGCAGGAAGTAAGGACTACGGAAATTACGGAGTTAGCTGGTTCATAATCCCTCTCGGACAGTCTTCTCAGACTCTCCAGATAACGACTCCGGCTCCGGCTCCACCTGCTCCTACGACGAGCTCATCTCTCTCTAATTTCGGCTTTTCTTTATCCGTTATTTTCCTCTCTGTTTATTTATGTCAGTAAATCTATGAACTTGTTAAATAAAAATAATCCGAAAATCAAAATTAGTTGCACTGTGAAAGTTTCGATGTTTTTTATTTTCAACTTTTCAAAAAAGAACTGTTGAACGTTTTCGTTCTTATTTACGTCAAAAAACTTCAAATCTAGCATCAGCTGACAACGAAGGCATTTTGCTTTTCTTTCTCGAAATTCAGCTAATCATCTTCCACATTTTTCAAACGAGATTAATTTTATCTTTAAGACTTATGTTTGGAAGAAAATAAAAGTTATTTTTCGCAGTTGAGTGAATTTTGAAATAATTAAAAAACGTCTTGCTCCTTTTCGATTCGTGACTTTTGAGATGAATTTTGTTCTTTTTGTTTGACTTACAAATTTTGAAATAATTGAATTTGTTCCGATTTATAAATTCTGGATAATTGAAATTTCTTTTTGTTATTTTCAAGTTTCAGGTTTCGAAATAATTGAAGTTTTCCACTTATTTTTTGATTTATAAATTTTAGATTAATTAAAAATTTTCCACCGTTTTTTAATGTTTAATGTTTAAACAATTAAATTTTTTTCTTTCATTTCCAGGTTCGATTTTAATTCCGGTTTTCTCGATGCCCTTTGCTCTCGGGTAAAGTTTCCGGGATTCTTCCGTCCAATTTGGGACTTGAGTTTCGTTTTTTATTTACTTTTTGTTTCTTTAGGTAATCATTTAGTGTTGACTTTCTGTTGGTAAAAAAAATAAAGATCGGGGATTGGTCGAACAATTTTTTTCGTGACTTTTGGTAGAATGTTCACCATTAAAATTACACCTTGATAAAGCGCCAGGAATATAAAATCACTTTAAGACCTCTTTCGTGACTTTTGTCAATTTTTACTAAAAATAATATTTTTCCAAAAATATCAAAAACATGGGATTATTTGAAATTGTTTTTGATATTTTTATTGAAGTGTCAACCTTGAGAATAAAGTCTTTTAAAAAGCACCAAAGTTCAAAAAATGATGAATTTCAAACTTTTTGGAAAGTTTGCAAAGTTAGATTTTTTTACTAAAAAGAACCTCGTTCTCGAGAGAAATGAAATAGAGCCTTAAATCCGACTTCCGGTCCGTCAACTCCAAACTCAGGGAAATGATTACAAGATTCTGGAATAGTCTTCTTTTTTACTTAATTCAATTTTCAATTTTTCGACATTCTTCTTTTTTTGTTTTTTTTTTTGCATTGCCTTAGGCAGTGGATCAGAAAGTCACGAAAGTCAAAAATGGAGTCGCGGATTCCGTCCGTCTTTGGAAAATAAATTTCGGCTCGAGTTACCGTGGAATTTGCCGAAAATGGAATGGCTCCTTTTTAGAAATAAATATCCTTATCCTCAATGAACTTTTCTTCAATGGGAAAAAATCAATTTCTTGAATTTCTAAACTTTTGGACTTTTGGACTTTCGGAATTTCTGGACTTTTTAAATTACGATATTTTTACTTCAACTCAATATTGTTTATCTTTCTCGATGAAGAAATCAATTTCCCAAATCCCTACATCTTTGGACTTTAAAAGTCCTTGAACCTTTTTGAACTACAGTGTTTTTTATTCATAATTTTTAATTAGAAAAAATCGACTTTTGAATTCTTGAATTTTTTATATCTATAAAGCTACAGCATTTTTTATTTTGAAATTGATATTTTTATAGTTTCCAATGAGTTTTTTTCAATGCAGAAAAAATCGATTTTTAAAAATACTCTGGCCTTTGAAACTTTATAAAACTACAGTATCCCTAATTTTGTATTTCCAAGTCATAATTCTTAATGAATTTTTTAGCAAAAGACCAGCTTTTTAAAATATTGTTTGGCCCCTCCGAACTTTTCAAACTATTCACACTACAGTACCTTTTTTTAAATTTGAAAACTAATATTATATTATATGTAATGCAGAAAAAATAAATCTGCATTTCTCCCGAATTTTTGATTGAAGATTGCCAGAGGCAACGAGGCATGTGATGTCGTGGACAAATTCATCGAGAAAAATTTATTCAAGAAAAATTCCAAAAAAGCTCTTTGCTCATCAAACAAACCTTCCGGCTCTTCTCCTTGACTCATTATTCTTTTTTTTTAAATTTTAAAATCTTTCGGAATTTAATAAAAATTTCCGCAATTATTTGAAATTGAAGTTTTCTAGGTTTTGAAATGTTTCCAGACAATCTTTCAAAAAATGATTATATTTAATTTATAAAAGGTATAATTTTGAGGTTATTGAAAATAGAAGTTGTCAAACTTTTGGATAATTCGTTTAGAGGCAACGTTATAAAAAAATAATTGTCCTTAATTTTTATAATACTGCATTTTTCGAAAAGACACCTGACATTGACAGTTTTTAAAATTGGAATCTCTAAATGTTAACTTTAATATAATGTCCTAAATAGTTACCTTTTAAAATTCTTATAAATAGTGCTTCTCATTTCTAAGTATTATCACTTTTAAACCTTTGGGCGCCATTATTCCTTCACTCCGGTAATATCATTGTTTTTTTACTTTAATGATACTTTAACGTAGTGTTGTCGTTTTTAAATATAGATTTCTCCTGATTCCCTATTCCTGAGGATTCTGACGTAGTGTCATCTAAAGCGGGGGTGGAGGTACTCGGTCCACTTCCTTCCCGGTGACGAAACCATTTTTTCCAAAAATTTGAGAGCCTATTGTTTGGTCAACATGACATTTCGATGGTGAAAAATTACTTTTCGTTTCGAGACTAAAGAATAATTTCTTCTGGAAATGAATGATATTTTACACTTTTCTGAGTCATACTGTAAACCCGATCCTGTTCATTCATAACAAAAAGTCATCTGAAACCTGTTCTTTTATTTTCTGGAAAGTGTTGATTTCTTGCTGACGATGTAAAACGATGAGTGATGACGATTATGTAAAATGACGAGAACGGAGACCATTTAAGATAATGTAAACGACGAAAGACTATGTAAGACAAAAAACGGCGAAAAAAGATGAAGGGCTCTGTGAACCTATAAAAAAAGACTATCTAAGACGGCGAAAAAAGAAGTACGAGAGAGTGTGTAGAAAGTCGAAGGTGACATTAGATAGTGTAAGATGATGTGGAACGACGGAAGATTGTGTAAGACTATGTAAAACGATCCTTCTGGTGTCGAAGGTCGTCTAGTCAGCTTGTTGACGATCTTCGACACCAGAGAATTTATATTGCTTGCGTTTCTCGAAATTCGCGTGATGATTAAAACACTTGCAAAAAAATTAAATAATTATTTTCTATCTTGCAGCAAGATTTGTATTTTTCGAGTTTTTTAAAATTAGTACAGTAATTGGAATTTTTCTGCGCAATAAGAAACAAGTGAATAATTGTTTTTCATGTTTTGCAGCGTAAGATATTTATTATGTTGTTCTTGACAAGAGTGTAGTAATTAAAATTTTCTTCGTGAGATAAAAGTGAGTAGTTTAATTTTTAAATATTTTTTAAGGGTAAAATCTTTTTTGAAAATCAAGAATCACACCTCATTTGTTGACTACTTTTTATTCCGTAATTACTTTGTTATCAAAACTATAACAACTAGTCTTGACTATTGCTTCCCTCATCTTTCTCCATAATTAACCTTTAATAACAATCCCAAACGTTCTTTGATCTTTCCCCATCCATTTTGATTAGCACCTTATGATTCCAGGCACCCTGTTCTTATCCTTCCGATTAGTACCCCATCATGATTCCATCTTCCTCTCACTCCTCATCCATCCTTTTATAATTAAATTCCTACAGTAACTGTCAAGTATCAATAGCTTCCTTCCGTCTCAATTACTCTCCTAGTATGTCCCTAAGAACTATGTACCCTTTGCACCAACTTCAGCCTCTCTAATGATGTTTTACCGTAATTCTGAGTATTAATTACCTCCTTCTCTAGTAATCTCGAGTACCAAGTATCCTGCACCCCTACCTGTGAGTTCTTTAATAACCCTCTACAGTAATCCCGAGTACCAATTGCTCCTCCCCAATTGCTCCCTTATTGTATCTTCAAGTGCCAACTCTTCCCCGTCCGTAATTAGACCTTGTCGTAATCTCTGACTTCAATTACCCCCTTCCTAGTGGTCAGAACCCAACTTTGAATTTCGAAGAATAATTCTTTTTGCAAAATATAAAATACCCGTATTTTCTGACCAAGAATCATTTTTATCGGAGGAAGTTCTAGTATTAAAAAGATAATTTTTATGGAAGAAAAGCGGGTAATAAAACGACCTTTTTATTGGAGGAAATTGTGGTAATAAAAAGAAGTTTTTGTCAAAGGCAAGTTTGATATTAGCCGTTTTATTCGAAGAGATTTAGTATTAAAAAACTTTGTCGGAGGAGAATTTAATATTAAAAGACTACTTTTATTTATGGGAAATTTGGTATTAAAATGTCTTTTTAAACGGGGGCGTCATGTTGCTTTCCGTGTTTATTTTCTCTCTTGGATTCCTCCTTTACGAAGGAGGAGACTAATTGTTTTCTGATTTTTGACTCCTTCTGGAAAGTATCAGTTTCTTTTTTCTCAAAATGGAAAAACTGTAATTTTAGAAGACAATAAAACTTTGGAAATTAAGGATTTCTAAATTTTTTCGAAATCATCTTGAATTCATTTTATTTTCTTGCCAAAGTCCTTCAGTTTTTAAACTTTTTATTTTAATTTCTATAATTATCCTTGAACAAAATACGTGTCGAGACGGTTGTGTAATTTCTTCAGTTTCCATAATTATCCCGGAACGAAAATTCCTGTCGAGACAGTTCCTTGGTTTTTTATTTTTAGTCTTTATAATTATTCTGGAACGTAAACTCTCGTCGAGACAATTTTATAAAAATGTCTATTTTTGAATCTCGAAATTAAATTCTACAGAATCGTGTCGAGATAATTTGATAAATGATTCCATTTCTAATTTTTATAATAGTATAATTTGTCTTCTTGCAATTACGATAATTTTCGAAAAAACTAATCTGATTTTAAAGCTTTAAAAAATTCAAATTAAAATTGAATTTTTGTTCTGCAAAATTTAGAGATTAGATTTGATGAACTTAATATTCAAGATGTAGGATTTAAGATTTAGAATTAAAACTACATGATTCGAAATTCAAAATCTAGAATTCGAAATCCAGGATTCAGAATTCAGGATCCATTAAGAACCCTAAGAGTGGTTCTGAAACTAGGCCCGAGAAGCAACCGGAAGGAAAGACGAAACCAAACATTTCCACCAGAAGCTCCCACGGAGATCGCCATATTCTTTTCTTTTCCGTCAACATTTTTGCTCTTATAAAGACTACAAATGTCCCCTATAAATTTAGGAAATTAAGTTAACATGAGTTTCTGAAATATTCTGCTCGAGACTAAAAGTCATCAATTCATGTCTATATAGTTGCAGACGATTCTGAAATTACAGTAATATAAAAGTCACAAATACTGCTTACGAGATCAGAAAGTGATCTCGACACGAATTCCTAGAATTTTCCACTTGAGACCAAAACTGAAGGAGTTTTCATTCATATTGTTTTCGAAAATCCCAGAGTTTTATAGTTTTGACTTTGTCTAATATTGTAACAAATGACATTCTTTGGAATGAAAATAATTCGTTTGTCGTAAAATTCAGTTTTGAAACTTCCGAATTAAATAATTTCAATGTTGATGTCAGGCGTTGGGAAACCGGAAGGTAAACAGGACATTAAAATTTTTTATTTGAACAAAAGTTTTCGAATGTTATTTCAAGAAAAACGAGGACATCGGTATGCGGATGCGTAGGTTAAATGAATTGCGGGATCAAAACTCAAAAATTATAAAATAGGCTAGATAAATTATGGGGTCGAAGTTTTAAAATAAAAGTAAATATAGAATTTCGAAATAAGATAAATTATAGGATTAAAATTTGAAACGTAAAAATAAACTAACTAAATTATGAGATTAAAGTTTAAAAATAAACTTTAGAATAAGTTGTTACATCGTATAAGATCAAAATTCAAGACTAAAAAATTTAGGGAAAAAATGAAAGGCTTAAAAAATCTCGAAAATAAAAATGTGATTTTGAAAAAATAAAAGGGTAAATCAAGTGACAGTTGAGCAAACTATCCATTGTCTGCCAGAGATTTAGAATATCGAGTTCGTGAAATTTTTAGCTAGGATGAAGAGGTGTGAAACCATGCTGTTTAAAAAATAAAGTATATAAACAAAAGTTAAAGAAAACTTCTAAAAGTGAATTTCTAGAAGTTTCCCATCCAGACCGAAAATCAAGAAACTTAACTTTTAGTCGGCTTTAGAAAGTGTTAAAATTAGATTAATGTGAAGAATAAGTGCTTATAACGAAATTTCAAAAATTTGTCTGGCACAAATTTCCAGAACTTTTTGATCGTGACCAAAATGAGAGTTGTATGTATCCTTGTTTCCGTTAATTCCTAGGATTAAAAACTAAATTTAAGGGTAAATATTATTACGAAATGTCCTGACGCGTTTCCGTGATTTTCCACTTGAATAAATGAAATGAGGTGTTTACATAATTTTTTAAAATCTCGAAACTATTTAATAGTCTGCACACTTGTAAAATCTCAAATGATGTCTTTTTGTAATTTCATCCAGAAAAATGCAAACAAACCCCCGGAAAAGAACTGCTTTTTGTTCAAATGGGCGAATTGTCCTGGAAGTATTTCCGGTCATTATTTTTCCTCCGGAATTTAGTTCGAGATTCTAGAGAATTTGATACATTTTCTTTATAAAAAAGACCTCCTCCGTGGTTTTCAAATTCTCATTCACTTTTCCCAATTTTTGCAAGTCAAACAAAAATCACAATGAAAAAAATTTTGTTTGTCACCGAGCTTAGATCGTTGACAGGCGGTTTTGACTTGTTTGCTTATTTTATGGATCTGGCCTCATTCATTCTCATCTTCTTTCAAATAAAATGAGAATCCCTCATGTTACAGGAAAGACCCTACTAGACACAAGCTCAGCTCACTTTATACAATAGCAAGAATAGTGACAATATTAGAGCATACTCAATACGAGCTAGGTTCTTTGTATCTCTCTAAACTTTTGTCTGAAGCGCCTGTGATTTTTTTTCAAATACAAGCATAGTTTTTTCTAAGTAATAGCAATAATAGTAACAACATTAGAACACACTCTAGATGATGGTATAAATTGATGTATGTTGTGTGATGCATCAGTGTCTAAAAACTGCTCCCATGCACCTGATGTATCATTTCTCATTTATTGATGTATGAACAATAATATAGATAATTTTCGCCATATCCGATACATAGGAATCGTTTTAATATACTGATACATTGCATAATGCGTCATCTTGTGTGCGTAGATTCTTACCGCCCCTTCACATCCTCATTGTTATTCTTCCTTGATCATGGATTTCTTCCTTTATCGTGTTTATATTTCTTTTACTGAGAACTTTATTACGGCTTTCCTTTTTTGTTGGACCCGGTAGAGGAGATATTTCCCAATATTTTGTTTCGTCCACAATAATAAAGTGTAGTATTGGAGCAAAACACAAGGGTATATGGGAAACAATAAAAACGCAATGCCTACTTCCTAGTTTGTTTTCACACTAAGCCCATCCTTGGACGTAAACGATTTTTTTGTGGTTTCCGAGACTCGTAATGAAAGTTAATTTCCCTTAACTTTGATGTTTAATTTTATTTCCGCTTAATCTTTAAACGTGTTTTGTTATGAAATTTCTATTACATCAAGAAATAAAAAAATTCATTATAATCTTCAGGAATTTTGTTTTGAAGAATTAATTTCGCTTCGATGCTTAATGTGTGAGCGTTTTTGTCATCAAATTTCAATCACATGTAGAAACAAATTAATTTATTGTAAACACCACAAACTTTATAATGAGAGGTAATTTCACTCAACTGTTAAATTAGTGTTGTCACTACATTCCATTAATTTTTGAGTAGGAACAAACCGATTATGGTTTTTAAGAAAACGTAATGAGAGTAATTTGGCTTAATTATTATAAGTCAGTCACAGTATCGAATTCCATTCTTACTTAGAAATGAATGAATTCGCTATGACTTTCGAGAATTTTACGACGAGATTGGAATATTCGATTTCTAAGTCATTTTAGTGCTAGATTCTTTCCACTTGGAAATGGAAAGATTTTTCAAGATTTTTAAAAATTTCACTTGACGTTTAAGCACGTTTTAGTACCAAATTCCACTCGTTTTTGAAAACAAGAAAGTTTGTCAAGATTTTCGGGCAGTTCGTGGCGGAAGTCGACTTTTCATTGCACAACACGAGGATGTCATTGATCCAGGGGTCCTCGTGAAGAACCCTCAACCTCGAGAAGGGGCAAATAAAGCGGAACTTTTCTCATGACATTCTCTGTACTCTCTCCTCTTGAATTTGGGCTATTTCCACGTTTTCCGTAATGATCTTTTTGATCTTTTGCACTTCGGATCGTAGTTTCGAGTTAATCCAATTTATATTTTCGGAGGAAGTATATTATTATCCACGGGGAGTATCGGAAGCTAAAAAAACATTTCCTATTAGTGAAGGGGCGTGACGAGACATAGACTGTTCCCCGTGAAGATAAACAGTATTTTTTTATTATTATTAAACACTTGTTACTAAAGTTACAATGTTGTTAAATTTAAAATCATCCATATTTCAGTCAATTTCGAAATTTCAAGAACTTCATGGAAATTTGAAACATTGGAAATCTCATGAGCCTTAATTTTCCAGAGTCCAGTTGATTTCGAAATTTCTATGAATCTCGTGGAAAATTTTAGAATCCCCAGAACTCTGAAAATTTCGAAACTTTCAAGGATCTCGTAAAAATCTTTTTAATCCAGTAAAAGCTTCTGAAATGAGTATTTAAAACTCCGAATTCAGAGAATCCTTATTGAGACATTTTCACCATAATTAACTTCTAATTTCTTTACTATTATGGTTTTAAAAGAGCACTCGTTAAAACCTATCGCTGACTAATGATTTATTTTGAGATTTTTATTCTCCCATTTACTTTGAAATTAGTGTGGATTTAGTTTGGATTTAGTTTGAATTCAGACTTGTGAATAGCGACTTTATCCAGGAATTTAATTTTTAAAAAATGAACATAATTTTTATCTTTGATAATTATCTTTGAGAATTTTTTTCTTCCGTTACAGTACTTCTTTCGTTATCCAAAATGCGAAGAGGTAGTTTGTGTCTTGTTCTAAAATTGCTTTCAATTTTTCAGTTTCTAATTTATTGTTAATTTTTTAATTTAATTTTCTGCTTTTTAGACTTCCTAAATTCTTTTTTGATTTCGAAATTTAAATTTTATTTTTATCTTTTTATTTTTATTTCCTACATTACTGACTTTAAAAATGTAATTGAGGCCCTTTATCCAAGAACCTTATATAGAACCCGATTCAATTTCACTTTTTTCCGACGTTGTTCATTACATTTTATCTTTGGTCTCGTGCGGAAAATAAACCGAAATCCCACTTTAATTCAGATTTGGTTTCGTCATTTTATTTCACACAAAAACTTTATCTTAAATTTCGATTTTTTTGTTTTTATTTTCGTTCACAGCTGTTTGTTTAAATTTCATTCCCGAGTATATTAATTCTCCTAATATTCTGTTTTTAAGTTTATCAATGAATTAAAAATTTGTTTTCGGGCAGATTAGTGCACTAAAGACCTTTCTTAGAGCATATTAATGGCAAATTACTTTTGCAGTATGTCGATATGACAATTTTTAGTCTTTAATATATCAGTATAGTAAATTTCTTGTCTTTGAATATACTTTTCTGTTTCTTTATGGTTGTAGAAATTATTTCTGATGACAACGGAACTTTGGTTCTCGTGTCCGATAATCTTATAATCACTTCTTTCGAGATTTCAGGGAATTAGAAATTGAAATTTTGCCTCTATATCGTGTTGAGCGTTTTAATATTATTTTCTTCACAGGCAAAGTCCGTATTTATCCAATTTCCTTTCTTACTGTGTTAGCACAAAAGTACAGAGTGTCGTATTATTTCTAAACCTTTCTTGATTATTTTTACGAATTTCCGGAATCATATAATATCAAGTCTTATGATTCTAGTCTCGATAAGGAAGTTCTAAGAATTCGTCTCGGAGTCATTTTTTTATGATTTTATTAACAGTATTCGTGGTTCTTATAATGGTAGTTGGTAAACAAAGTAAGCCACGTTTATCCAATTTCCCTCCTAACTTTGTTGATGTAAAGCTACAGAATACCATGTAGGACTTCGAAATCTTGCCGTATTTTCTACTTTGAAACTTTTCACAGTCAGATAAATATTAAATTCTGTAATTTTCGGTCTCGAAGGGGAAATTTCAAAAACCTGTTTTGGGACTATTTTTCTGAATATTTCATTACAGACTTTGTCATTCATTTTAATACAGTTTCGGAGCTATAGAAACGCGTAAACAAAAAATTTCAGTTTCTGATCTTCACAAAAAAATTCGGAAAAATCATGTCACAAAACTTTTTGGCACGTTTATTTGCCTTTCACACTCATCAGCTTCCTCATAATGCCAAAATTAATAAATATACTAATAGAAATTCTAGATTATTTTCTTCTATAAATTTTGACAAGTTTTTTCCTTCCTTGAAAAGAGCAATTTTAACTCCTACCCTTTGAAAGCCGCAAAGTCTACTGTCGAGTTATTCTGGGTTCAATAGGGTCTGGATTAGATTCCAGAAATTGGAATCTCCTCAGGGGATGTGGTTGACACAAGGCTCATTTGACGTAGATCCTTTGTTTGAACTTCGAGACTAAAATGGAAGGCTTCTTTTCTTGTTGCTTCCTCTTAATCATGCTAATATACAAATTAAAAACTAAATTTCCAAGAAATTCTTCCGCGATGAATTTCCGGAGTTTTTCTACTCTTTTGTTTTAAAATTAAATTAATGTGAAGACTAAAAGTTTTTCGAAACCACAACACAAATTTTGGAAATTTTATTTTTAGGCTTTGTTTCGAAATCATACTATTACGCAAATTAGACATTAAGTTTCACGAATTGCCGGAAATTCAGAAGCAGTTAAAATTCTATACTTAGATTCTTGTTTCGAAAACGTATCAGCATGAGAGTGAAACGTTCCACAGAATTGCCTCGGTACGAATTCCTAGAACTCTAATTCTCAACTTTTCCGGAAATTTGTACTGTATTCTGGAAACTTTGTCTATTTAATTTCCTTTCGTTGACAGTGATCGAATTTCGTGTAATGTTAACTATGTTTTGCAAGAAAAGAATTCTCACTTTTCCAATGTTCGTTATTACATTTAATTGCAATAACAAATTTTCCACCTGTTTTTTTTGGAAATTTTAATCGGTTGACGCGGATGAATTTAAATTTGTACTTTTTATTCTCGTGACTTTTAGTTCCTCATGTGTACCATATAACTATCCTAAATGTCATAACTAAATCACTTCATAGATTAATTATCTCACTGTTCTGAACACTATTGTTTTAGCTTTCCAATAGTACCTTCTAACGCTTATTGACATAATTGTTTCACGTGCCCTAAGGCTACAGTTTCACATGCCTCAAAACAACAACTAAAAGTGCCTCGGTGTGATTGTTTCACGCCTCTTAGTAGAGCAATTCTATGTTTTGATGCAAACACTACAAGTACCTCGACACAATTATTTCACGTGTCTTAACACGGGTGCTACAAGTATCTTGAAACCGTTTCACACCCCTTAGTAGATTGCTTTGTACCTTTGATGCGAAGGTTACAAGAACCAGTATACTGTTCTTTCATATTTCTTGGTAGAAATATTTACATTCTGACAAGACGCTACAAATTTCTTCATGCTATTGTTTCACACACCATAGTACGACCACTTTATTCTTTAGATATACATGCTACAAGTATCAAGATACCGTTGTTTCACACACCATAATACAAACATATCTAATGTCTCGACATCATTGTCTCACCTGTCTGGATACAACTGTTACCAATACCTTAATGTAACCCTTTCACACGAACAAAGATAGCAAGTTCACATGTCTCGGCGTGACTATATCTTTTTGACGTGATTGTTTCATTTATCTTAGGATGAGTATCTCGTTCAACTTGATGATTTTTCGTTTCAGGCTCAAGATGCCTCACATAGCTGTTGGGAGTCGGAGTTCTTACGGAGTAGGGGCTCCGGCCTTCAGAATCAGAAACCTCGACCAGGAGGACGACCTGGGTGTTCTGGATAGCTTGTCCTCAGGCAATATCGACAGGATCCCGAGCCGGGAGGATATCGTAGCAGGGATGTTCTTATTTATCTACGGGGCTATCGGGATCGCTTTCTACGCTATCGTAACTCTGTCGATGATCAGGATGTCGAAGGACATCGTCGGCTTCAGATTCCTCATCAGTCAGTCCATCACCGACGTGTTGTTGTTAATCCAGTTCGGGATCTGGCCGGGACTAGTGATCTTGAGTCAGAATGAAATCTTGCCTGTAGAATGGAGGTGGTACGTCCATCTCTATCTAGACTTCACATGGTGGAGCATGGTGTACCACTACCCCATAGTGGCGTGGAGCAGGTTAGCAGCTGTACAGTTTCCGAATTGGTTTCGAACCCTAAAACCCAAGAAATGCTTCCTCATATGTTCCATCGCCTGGATTGTGGGATTAATCCAGAGCATCGTGGAACACCAATTCCCCTGGTTCGAGCCCCTCTACTACGACCCTACTCATTACGGTCTGAGAACCAACTGGACGGCTTACAACTCCAATGGCACGGGAACTTATTATATGGTTTTTAATGTTTCTTCAATGATTTTGCCTTTTCCTTTTTACGGAATCGCCTTGTATGTTTTGTTCACTCGACAGAAAAGACAACTAATCGACCCCATGAGGGTCCGTGTCAGAGGCAACTCCGTGGCCTCCACCATCACAAACGGTATCAGTGCCCAGAGGTCTTTGAGCATCGAAACCAGACTCCTCATTCCTTGTATTATCAATACAGTATTATTTGTTGTGGGACAGGTTAGATTATTATTCATAAGAAATAAGTAACATCAATTTTTATTAGAATTTTCGAGAATCGGGGATTCTGGAAGGTTCTAAATACCGTATCGAGATTATTTTGTAGCAAATTTCAAAAATCCTTTTTTAACTTCGAAATTGATGACGGAATATTTCCTAAGAAATTAATTTCCTGTTTCTATAATAGTAAAATATCAATTTTAGGTGTGCATCACTCTCTGTGCCAAATACGAAGGAAAATGGATGAATTGGACGGTGATGATCCTTTTCGCAACGAACTCCTTCGTGAATCCAGTCCTCTACCTCTGTTTCAGCAGTGTTATCAGAAGGCACCTCTTTGCCGACTGCAAAAAGAGGCTAGGATCTTCCGGGATCTACAAGGACTACGACTTCAGGTCCAGCAGTCAAATCAGCATCACCTACGCTCAGCAGCGAAGTTCTCTCGTGAAATGGAAAAAAGAAAGTGTTTCCGTTTCATAAGAGACCTCAATGTTTTGTTTTGACGCAAATCCACTCTGGCGAAATGAGAATGAATGTCAAGTTTCTTTTTTCACCAAAACTGATCTTATCACGAAAACGTCATTATGTGTAATGTTCTTAAATTAAGTTTGGTGAAGTGAGAAATTTCCATTCATCCGCTTTCTGCCAAAGTGGACACTCCTTAATTCCGTACTTATTTCATGATCTACTTAGGCGAAATTGTCGGATTCATTAATTCTGACAAAACGGGTCAGGATTCATATCCTTGTCATTATGATACGGTATTTTACCAAAAAGTAAAATAATATCAATAAATATTGAATTTCAATACTGTTGGCAAACTCAAAATCTTCAATTCCACAATTTTCATAGACTTGAAAAACTTCGAACTTTAAAACCCTTACACATAAACTTTTAATTTTAGAATTCTTATAAATCATTAATCTTTAACTTTATGAACTTTTAGTCTCGAAGGTAATCCAAATTAAGTTAGACTTCAGTCAAATGATACTTAACGTAATTGAATATTTTTTAGTATTATGAAAACTTATACAAGGAAGTTTTTAAAAGCAATTATTTAACAAGTCGGAAATGTTTTCAAAGTTTCAAAAATACAATTTTTAATAACTACAGCATGTTTAATAAAATTTCAAAAAAAAATTTCATCATTAATTGCTTTTCTCGAAAACTACCAGTTTAGATTTTAGTTCCTTTGAGTATTTCGTATTTTTATGGTGTAATTTTTATAACTTCTTCTATACCTATCTAAAACTACAAAAATCAACAAACTACCATAATTAGCCGAGAATTCTAAACAGGAATCCAGTAAAGAAAATTACAGTAATCATTGAATAATCTCAGCCAGAAGCCTAGGAAAAGATTAATACAATTTCTTGACAATATCACCCAATGGTTCAGGAGGAACACTGTTGTTGCACTTGTAAAAATGGGCCATTCGATGCAGAACTTTTTTGAACACACTAACATGGTACTGTTCCGCATCTGATTTGTAGAGTCTAAGTATCCTTCCAAGAAGCCTTTCTAATCCGTTGAAATCCCGATTTTTACCACAAATGAGAGCTACAGTTTCGCAAACTTTGTTCATCATTTCTATTTTCTTGAAAAATTCTGGATAGTCTAGAAGACCTTCTAGAATCTTTGGCTGAAAAAGAATTAACATTTCCAAACTATAAAAACATGAAAAACTACCTCTTTAGTCTGTTCTGCTAAGACTATGAGATATTCAATATGATTCCCAGAAAAAACTGAGTTTCTAACAAGAACCGAATCCACAAACTCCAGAATCTTCCCTTCATACAGTAACCATAGACCTTGGAAACAATCCATTTGTACGACCGATCCATTCTCCTCAACGAAATTAAAAACTAAAAAATCCAATTTAGTTCAATATATTTTAGAGTATTTAAAAAACCTTTTTTTAATTCTTTGTTTGCTTTCTTCTTCGGAAAAACTTCATTTGTCCATTTTATAATTGTCCAAAAACATTCGGGATGAATTTTTTGTCTGTTTTTTTCTTCTTTTTCCGTTAATTTCGGTTCGATCTTGGATAGTCTCAAATAGAGGTCGAAAAGTTGATCAACATTTACTTTTTCTGGGTCACTAAAATATATCATTAAGGATTTTTATAAAACAAAATTTACAAAAGTTATGAAATTAAAATTAAACCAACCTTATTTTTGCTTGAATAATTTTCGAAATTAAAGAATCTCGATTTCTTTTTCGATGAAATCCAGAAGACACAACTTGAGTATAGAATTTTTCCGCTAATTCTATTGGATTTTTAATCGCCTCAGAATCCAGAATTCTTTCCAAAGAAGAAGCAAACTGATCATCTGTTAATTGACCTTTCACGATAGCCGACAACAGTTTGAATCCATCATCGACTTTTCCAGAGGCAATCAAATGACTCGAAAGCTTGAGTCCAAATGAAGCACTTTTTTCTGCAGGCAATCTAAAAACAATTTTTAAAGCATGTTTCTTAAAATAAAAGAAACAAACCCAGAGCCTGTTTTTCTCCATTCATCCACAGCTTCAATAGGGTTTCCTTCGTAGATCTTCGACAATATCCTTTTCTCTTCGTCCTTCCTATTCTGGACTGATCGTTGAACTTCCTTGTACCCAGATTGACTATCGTGGATTGTCGAAGAAAAAGATATCCTTCTTATCCATCTGCTCATTGATATGGCCCGTCGAGTAATCATCTGGAACACACTATTATGAAAACGAAAATTATTTAGAACAAATTCCTCGAATTCTCTACAAGATTCTATTCTATTTTGTTTAATTCCATAAAATTCCAACTCAAAAACAAAGTTAAAATAAAAACAGCGATTTTAACGCCTTTCATCGATAGAATCAGAAATATTCATTGTCTTCAAACTCAACAATAATTTCAACTTTGAGCAAATAACCTATAAACTAACACCTATTTCAACAATATTGACATGGTCTACCAGCTAACACCTATTTCAATAACATTGACATCCTACTACCATATTCCCCAAATGACCCGTTGTCTCCTTGAGAAGGCTTCTTCAACCATTCATAGTATTCATCAGGACCCATCATCGCATCCACAAAATATCATGCTTTCATACGGTGCTCCTCAAAGGACTTCTCACCTCCCTCAGGTTTCTTCAAACTTTCGTACAGTAACTCTACTCGTTGCTTATTCCTCTCCGTCATCAAAAGATTGTTCTTCTCCATAAACTTGCACAAAGAATCCAAATCCTCGGCGTTTCTGTTCGTTTCCGCAATTTTTATCCAGACATCTTGGAGGGCGATCAGAAGTTTCTCGAGTTGATCTGCTTTTACGGTGAATTTCCTCGTTTTGGATTTCACGAATCTTCTTCTTCGGAAAACACGGAATTTATCCAGGAGAAATCCGACATTGCCTCTGGCATCGGGATCGAGGGGTGATTCTGTTGAAGAAGTTTCTCCAGAATCAGAGATTTCATTCAATTCCTCTTTATCTGTGGATTTTTCTTGAGGAAGTCCATCTTCGACATTGGATTCAGGGATAGACTGCTCTTGAGAAACCTCTTCGGATTTTGATACTCGATTTTTCCCACCTTCTTTAGCTCCCTTAGAAGACTTCTCCATCTCGTCCAAGACACATTCCGTGATCAAATTTCCGATTTGCTGAATATGGATTGAATTCACATCTGCCAGATTCTCCTCTCTTGAAATATTCCTTATGGGTCTTACGAAATGAATACAATCTATAGACAATTTCGTCCACAAAATCCTCGCATCATCGAAGTTATTCGTCAAAACCATAGAAATTATTAACTGCGAAAGTCCATCTGCCGGGTTCCTTACTTTTTCGTAAACTTCCAAAATATTCCTTATTCTTTTCTGTTTAACTATCTTTGGTACTTTTTTGTCTGTCAATGCATATTCGAAGAAAAATTGTCCTCCAGCAGTTGTGTGTTCTGATAGACAGTGACTTGACCAAGTGGGGAAAATTTCCTTGAATTTTTTCGATTTCAAAAAAAAGCAGGTTGCTGTTTCGAGGAATACCTCTCTGCTTGACAAGAATCCGAGTTCTATAAGTTTGTCACAGAGGTTCGAGACTTTGTTGAAAGTCGAATCTTTGAATCCCAAAGCAGCTTGAAAGATCTTAATAATATACTGTCGATTTTTGATTTTCAGTCTCTTTGAATTCTGTTTTCCTTGGAGAGGAAAAACACGTCTTAATTCCGCCGCAGTTTCTCCAATAACTTCGGGACTCGAATTTTTGGAGACAAGGAAAAGAAACCTGAGCAATATGAAGTCCGAAATATAATTTTGGGGATGTTTCTTTGCTCTGGAAAAATATATTTGGGGAAAATAAAATAATGGAATCCTTACAAATCTTTGAGCATCTCCATTATCGTGTTGTCGACTGTCCTATCAACATGGATTTCCTTGGAAGCTGGATCTTTCTGGAAAAGTTGAAGTTCATATACGAAGCGGATTAAAGATTATATAAAGTTAAGATTCATATATGAAACAAGATACAAAACATAGCTAAAGCTATATATGAAGTACGTTATTTATCCTACCTGTTTTGGATTAATATGAACTTCTTCTTCTTTCTTCGACTTCTCTACTTCTATCGAGGGAACTTTTGCTGATTTGTTTGGGATATTTTTCGTCAAATCAATCTTCCTTAATTGGTAACCTCGGACAGTTTCTGGCACTTCATTGGAGGTCCTAAGTAAGATCATATTAATACAAAAGATAAACATACAAATTTAATATACAGGGCTAACATATAATGTTAATATACGAAATTAATATGGAAAGTCAATCATATGAAAATTCGAAGAAAAACAAACCTGGCCATAGTCTGACAAAAACTTCTTCGAAATGAAGACAAAAATAAATAATTACATATCCGTTGCATCCCGGCATCTGGAGAAGTAAATTTCCAACTGAAAAAAAAAGAACTGGATTCAGGAGACAAGGAAGAAAGTCATATGGACGTCTCAAATTTATTTCTTCAAAGTTGCATCAGTTCCTATTTTCGCTGCGAGAAAACCTTTGAGGAAATACTTTGTCAGCTCTTCCTCTAAATTTTGGCCTTTTCGTTGCAATAAAAACATTCATTAATTTGTCATTTTCATTTTTTTTAAATTAAAAACTTTATTCAACAATTATAATTATCAACAGTCTAGTCATTTTACCTAATTCCTATTCCTTCGTCGACTTTCTTCGACTCTGAATCTTTGTCCTCATCTTCCTTCAATGTTAAACTTTCGCCTTCATCTTCCTTTTCCCAGTTCGTCGATCTCAACTCCTTTCCTGCCTTCACAAGTTCAAAATCCTTTTGGAATTCCAGATACCTCGACAAAAAGTCGTCTGGATTTCTAACTTTACTTTCTTTCAAAACTTTCTTTTTTTCATCAATCGTCCATTTCGTAATTATTTCCTTCTGATTTTGACAAATTTTATCCAGTCTTTCCATCTGGACCAAAGTCAACGGTACATCGTAACTCCTGAACAATTCATAAAAGTCCAATGCAGCTATTCCGAGTCGTTTGAATTCACACAACCAAAGCCAATAGCTGATGAACAAATGACATCCATGTTTGTTCTTTCTCAAATCAGTGTACTTCAAACACAGCTTCGAATATTCCAGAGCTATTTCCTGAAAACCAATCCAAAATTATATTGCTAGAAAAATCAGAAGTAAAATTATCTACAAAAATATTTCGAAATTAATCCTAAAAAAAGAAAATTGGCATCTATTTCCATTTCATCAAAGATAATTCAAATAAAAAACTAAAACTTACATGTCTTCTTCTTAATTGAAGTAATCTAAAAATATTTAAGTAATCCGAACTTTGAAGAGGATATTCCTTTGATTGAAAGATTTTCTCTGCTTCATTTATTTGACCCTTTGAAACATAAGCTCCAGCAAGGAAAGCATTCGCTCTAGAACCCGAAATAAAATTTTTTGCTCTATGAAGAAGAAATTGAAGTTTTGTTTTATCCGCGTATTTCATCAAGGCAAAAAGTCCATTGGAACAATATAAAGAAGATTGAAATTTCAACCACGTATCGACAGCAGTGTTCCATCCAAGACTGAAACCGAATAATTATTCAATATACAATTGTACTTAAAAAACTATGAATAAATTTCCAAAAAATTAAAAAATAAACTCACAAATAGAGGACTTTTTCCACAAATGATAAAGTCAAAATTTCGTTTCCATGAAGCATCATAATATCCAATTTTATCAGCAAAGTAACCAGATCAATAGCTTCATTTACTTTATCTGGTGTCAATCCACCGTTCGAAGATCCCAGAATCGTTTGAAAAAAACTTTCATATGCTCTTATCGATTCAAACCTTGTTTCATGTTCAGCAACAGAATATGGAAACATTCTTTTTAACTCGTAGACAAATTCAATAACCAGCTGTATATTTTCACATTCTAGGAAATATCGTTTCAAGATTTTCAGCAAATGGTGATTTTTCACTGGAGAACTTTCGTTATTTTCGCCATTTTTCTCATTTGGAAATTCATCTACTCCAGAAAAATTATTCCCATCGTCCGAATTAACGGATGATCTAAATATTCCCAATATTAGAAAATTATCAGCACAAAAATAAAACTTACAGTAAATTCAACAACTTCTTTACATATCCCCAATTCGCATTTTGAAGATACAACTCCAGCAAAGGATCCAAATCTTCCGAAAAATTCATTCCAGGAGGAAAATCACCTCTCTTAACCAGGAAATTATGAACTTTTTCAACATCACCCGATTTCATCAACTTCTGGAATACTTCATAGGGCAACTTTGAATTTTTATCCATAATTTCTATTTCTTTGTCAGAAAAAAGCCTTTCATATTCCAGTGTTAACCACTTTTTTAGATGATTTCTTTCTATAGGTAGAGAATATTTCCATTGATTCTCTTCAACACTTTGTGCCCATTTAAAAACCAACTTCCATGTATGGATCGGTTTCACTCCAAAACTTTCCATCACTTTAGACATCTGAATTAATCTCTCCACATCCGTCAATTTCATTTGATTAACCAAATTATTTAACATTGGAAGATAGAAGAATCTCATCATCATCCACGGATCCATTTGAGAAACATCTTTATATCCCAGTAAGGTTGCTCTGAAGAGGATTTTCTGTCTTGATTGGAGATCCGGACATCTAGCAAAAATCGGGAAAAGCAAATGAGGGCGAGTTCTATCAACATCAATAGTGTCGACGAATTGAGAAAAAGTGTCAAATCGTTCGTCATATCGATATCCCTTGAACGTCAAGATAGCATAGAGAAGATGATCGTAAAATCCAGTGCTAAAAAGCATTTCAAAATCACATTGCTATAAAAGATTCAAACTGCCATAAACTCTCGACAATGTTCAACACAAGGTTAATACCAGAGTACTTGGCATAGAGGTTAAAAATGTACTTTTGAAAAAAATAAACCTACTCTGGACCAAATGCCGCACTCAATCTGTTAGAAATATCCCAAATAACATCAGCTTCGACCTGTTTCCTGACTAACTGATGACAAATCCTCGGGAAAATCTGATTTCGAAATACTATAAAGAATCACATAATTATTTCAATTAAATTTATCCCAAATCAGACTTACGTGATTTTCTTTGAGATTGAAGCATTTCCTTAACTCTCCCGGTTTCAGTTATCAAAACAGCCGCAGAGTAATAAAATTCATGAGCTACATGTCTCTCTGTTTCTCGGAATAATCTCTTGAAGTATCCTGTAGTCCTCTGGGCATGTTCCAGGATCTGCTCCGTTAATGCCGCGAATTCCTGTCCGTCTCCAAAAGTGCTTCTTTTCGCAAGTTGCCATATGACGTCAAAAGTAACATCGTATGGAAGATCTATTATGTATCTTGCTTTTTGGTTTTTTTTATGCGTAAAATCCAAAGATTCTTCTGGGATTTTCACCGTCACATTGTTTCTCAGCAAACCTCTCAATCGAGGAAGGTTCCTTGCTGCCGCCACTCCTCTGATTTCCGCAGAAACACAGGCTTGCTTCTTGTCCTCCCCATACCGTTGGAGAGCTCTGGAAATTAAGGAGGAACATTTTTGTTCGAATCCGCAGAAAGCAGCAGCGTAAATTTGAGGAAGCTCGGATTCGAAATCCGGCATGACTCCCCGCTTGGACATCTCCAACAACAAGTTTCTGAAAAAGAACGGAAGTTAAACATAAAGACCTTTCTGAAATCATCTCAGAATAAATTCCTGGGAACTTTGAGACTTAATTTCGGATACATGTCCTAGATTTGTATACGAAAATTTTCTACTAGATCCTAGAAGACAATAGTCAATACAAATTATGTTGAACTTACTTCATCTTCTCCTCTTTTCCACCAATCGCCATGCCCCAAAGCAAGTTGTTGAAAAATCGGACATCTAAGTTCAGATTACGATCGAGTTCTGCGTTTTTCAGAACGTCGTCGACGTCGAAGCTGTAGCCATTCTCGAGCCAAGTTTCCAACAAGGCATTGTATGAAGAAAGATTAAGATTTACGTTGGCTGATTTCAGGGCTTTCAGGAGTCTCTCTAGCAAAAACAACCTGTTTTCTTCTGGGACATCGGACATCACGAGACCACAACACTTGATGAAAAGCGGGATATAGGACTCCGGAGCGAGGTTCACCATGTTCAGGAAAATCTGATTTTTCTTTTCTATCGGAAGAAGTATATTCATGAGGAAAAATTCAGCATTGAACCGGAGGTTGTTGTCCAGCATCTCCTTCAGCTTCCCTATTATCACTTCCGGAGCCAGTTCACCCTCGGCCTAGAAATTGGAGTGGTTATATTAATTAACATCAATGTACATCCATATATAGTTGATCTATATTAATTTATATGAAAAGCAACCTCTTGGGAAGACGGCCGGACTCCATAAAAATCGCCTCGATTAATCAACTTTTCGTCTTCTGGAGTAATCTGGGAGACTTCTGGATTCTTCTCAGCGGAAGTTGATGGGAAAGCAGCAACTGGATCATTCTCAATTTCTGTGGATTTCGTCGTCTTTCTTCTCAAGTCCTTTGCTTTGACATAACTCGGAACCTTTTTCAATCCTCTAAAAAAAGAAATAAATTTACTAAAATAAAACCTAATTTAAATCAACCTTATCGTTGTTCCTTGGAGTGTTTGCCGGAGTAGAAATCGAGAAAAGTTGGTTCCGATTCGTTGCATAACATCTGGAAAAGTAGAAATTAAGAGTTTGAGTTTCGTTTTCGTTCATATATCGCTACTCGAAATAGTCGTCGCGGGAGAAATTTCGTCATTTTCGTGTATATGGAGAAATAGAATTAAGAAATTTGAATCTCGTTCATATATGAATACTCGAAAAAGTCGTCACGAGACAAGTATCTTGTGTCGAGTGATATATGGGGAAGTTGAGGATCAAAGAATTTGAATTTCGCTTATATATCGATCCTCGAGAAAATCCGTAATGGAATGGATCTCAATTAATTTCTTCTCCGATGAGTTCTGTGTAGAGTGGTTTCGTTTATTTAATAAAAGAGAATTTATTGAAGTCTATTAATTCGAGCAGTCTGATGTGTACGATTCTAATCACAGAAAAAAAACTCGTATTTTAATGGCTTTGAGCTCTACTTTCTATCTTCTATCTAAAGTTCGTCCTTCGTTTTCCTGGATTCTTTGTGGATTCCTCTCACGATGTTGAAGTCGTACTCTTCCGTCAACTGATTCCAAAATTCCAGATTTTCCTTCAAGAGAGAATCCTGGACGAAGGGTTCTGGACGGATTACGGCGTTGATGAAAGGATTTTCCGGAGTTGTCAAAGGCCACGTGAAACTCTCCGTCGACGGATTACTGTAATTTCGGAATTTTTAAGATTTAGTTTTTCTTAATTTAGAACTTAAAAATTATTTACCTTTTTTTCGAAAATTGAACAATAGTGTCGACGATGACTTTCTGGGCTTTTCTGTCGTCATCATCGAACTCGAAGGGAGCCACGGGGAAGATTCCAAACATGTACGGGTACTCGTTGGCGTGCATGGATCCCTTCACGGGGATTTCTTTTCCGAACATTTTCTTGTTGTAATAGTCGTTGAAGTAAAGATAAACAGGCCACCCAGATTCCGTCTTTGCTTTCGCTGTCCATAATCCGGGGATTGTGAACCATAAATCAGAAAAAAGATTACTGTAGGCCCCCAGGAATCCTTCATAGTTTTTCTCGAAATCTTTCAAATAAAAATCAATGATTTTCTTCTGGAGTTCTGGAGCTTTGGATCCGAAGATTTTCTTTGGAGCAACGATTTGTTCGACTGCATCCGTAAAGTTCTTTAAAGTATACTGTGAGAAGGACTCCCTGGGGATCCCAAAGGCGTTTAGAGTCTTGCTCTGACCCATGATCGCTGAAAGAAAAATATACTATTTATGAGAATAAATTTTTTTGGGATTCTAGAAGGTTCGAAGTAAATCCAAGTTCGGAGGATTTTCCATGAGATTTTGAAAGTCTGAACTTTCAATCAAAAAATAATTTATCTAGAAAGTCCTTACTGAAATAAGCCGCTTCTTGATCCGTGAATCCCATCATCGTTGGTTTCTTAGGAGCGGTTTTTATCAATTCAGGAAAATCTGCAGGGAAGAAATCTCCATCAATCCTAGGATGGAACTTCACCAGATTGACGCCATATCTGGCATTCCCGATTACTTTTACAGCTTCCAAGAATTCTTTCGGAGTTTTACTTTTGAAGCATTTTTTTAATTTGCTTGATTCCGAAATTGGTGGACATCCCAAAGCTTCCGAAAGTTTAGCCGTCACTTGGACCACCTGTTCACCAGCGTGCCAATTTGCAAACACAGCTCCACTCATCTCTATACTCTTCGAGATCAGTCCCCTGGAGGCAGGGGCGATGGAGAGGGCGGCAGTACTGGCTCCTCCGGCACTCAACCCGAAAGCAACGATGTTATTCTCGTCACCACCGAACTCCTTTATATTCTCTTTCAAAAACTTGAAAGCTGCTGTCTGGTCCCAGTATCCCAGGTTCCCGGGCATCACGGAGTCCCCTGTGGAGGAGAATCCCGTGAATCCCAGACGATACTGTATTGTGACGACGATGATGTCTTGTGTGGCGAAATTCAGGGAAATATCCTTGTACCCGTAGAAGAAGGTGGCTCCGACCTCATAACCTCCTCCGTGAACCCAGACAAGTACTGGGTACCCGGACTCTGGCTTCGAACTCTGGAAATTAAGATGTAAAGAATTTTAAATAAGGGAAACTACTTGATTGTGTGGCCTGAAGATATTGAGATAAAGACAATCGTCGCTGAAGAGAGTTTCTGGGAGCCCTGAGAGGTCGTGGGGATAGCAACCCTTGGGCATCGTCTTGGCCTGGAGAGGGGTTGTCCAGGGGCCCACAGGCTGCGGTTTTTCGAATCTCAAAACTTCCACAGGAGCTTTTGCGAAAGGAATTCCGAGGAAAATATCTGCTTTAAAATCTGGAGATAATTGAGCTACAAATCCATTAACAGGTCCCAATTTGGTCCTGAGAAAATAGTCCTCAACATAACCTTCGGGGTTCTCGGCATTTGAAATTAAAATTTCCGCAAAAATAAGAATTATTGAAAATAATTTCATTTTTGCGGGTTAATTTTACCTGAAAAAGATGGATTTTAAAAATAAAAAAATTGAAAACAAAATTTGAAAAGTTTGAAAAAAATGTCTAAATTTGTTTACTTATAAAAATGGAGTTTAAAGACTTGAAAAATAAGTTTGCAGCGACCTTTAGAGACAAAATCGCTCAGTTTGTAAAAAGTTATTTAGTTTTTTAAAAAAGAAAAGCATAAAGGCCAGATTTTCCTCTTCTCGAAATGGCACTTGAGAGAAAATGATTTTATGGATTTTTATAAAAACAGAGTTCTCCAAAATGTAGTGGAGAATTCTGAGAATTTGTCTGGAAAAATTTTAAAATATTCAATGTTCATTTTTGAAACATAATATCCAAAGAATAGCTCTTACAACGAAAATATGAAGTTCCTATTTTTCCACACGAGACTCTCAAGAGTTCCTAGAATATTCAAAAGGTCTGTACCAGGACAGTTTTTAAATATTTCATTTTAATTTCTAAAAATATTAATTTTTTCGGCAGAAAAGACAAATTTCTCCTTTTTGAAACAGCATTTGGAGAACGATTTTATGGATTTTTATGAAATTTTTATACTACGTTTTATGTTATCCACGACCACGTGAAAAGACCACAAATTTGAAGTTTATTGAACCAAAAGTGTCAGAAAGGGAGAATTAAAAATTAAAAACTACATCCATCATTTTGTCAAAAAAATTTAAAGCTGAAAAAACATCAAAGATAAAATTAAAGAAGTTAAAAATTTTAAAAACTTTAAAAACTTTTAAAAATCAAAAAATAGAAAAGAAAAACAGCATAAAAATAAAAAGTTGGAAAAATGTGGAAAACTTTAAATATAAAGAAAAAAGAAAGAAAATGCAAAAAATTAAAGGATTAAAAATACTTTTTGCTTGTGATTAGAGGAAAGAAGTATCTAAGTCGAGAAATGAGGCTTTGATGGAGGTTTTTTGGAAGTTGATCGTTTGGATACTCTGTGTTTTCTGTCGGGAATCGGATCGATTTTTCCACGCTCGACGCACAAGGTCTGCACATGATTGAAGAAAAAATTCAGTGGAATTAGTTAAAACACGGGAATACACTTTCTGTGCAGAAAGATGAGGGATAAACATCTTTAAAATTTACTTTTATCCGAAACTTTTATTTTGCAAAAATTCAACTTAAAATAATAAAAAAAGAGACATATTTTTTGTGCAGAGAGCATATAAAAAATATTTTGCTTTCATTTATTTTTACTTTAGAGAAATCAGGTTGGAATTGTTTTCAAAACGTGGGACACATTTTCTGTGCAGAAAGTATATGAGAACATTTTTTAAAATTAATTGACTCAAATTTTAATTTTACTTCATTTTCACATTTTTTTAAAATGAACCCGGAAATATTTGAACCCAAGACACATTTTTCTGTTTGACAAATAATAAAATTTTTTATTCATTTGTATTTTGCTTAATTTTTCGAAAAAATTGGACTAGGAAAATTCTGGAACAAAGACGTACTTTTCCAGAGGGAAAATAGATAAAAAATTTTATTTTAATAAAAATAGAGTTAGAATTATTTTTTAAAATTATTTTTATTCCAAAAATAAAGACATAACTTTTCGTCTTAATAAAAAATGAGGCTGGAATGTTTAAAAAAAATACTTTTTTCAAGAATCAATAAATAAATTTCTTTTTTATTTTAACTCAATTTTGGGAAAAAGAAGCTTCAAATTATCTAAAATAAAATATATACATCCCTGTCTAAGAGTTGAAGAACAAATTTTCTCTTTATTTTATTAGAAAATAGAATTAAAATTATCTTTAAAAAATATATTTTTTATTAAAAAATAGAAAAATAAGTTTCTACCTTATTTTATGGAAAAAGACACTCGAAATTATTTTTAAAAAATATACATCTCCCATTCAAGAAGTGAAAAATAAATTTCTTTTTGCATTGTTGTTTGTTTTAACCCACTTTTAAGGAAAATTGAATTAGGTTACATTATTATTATATACTTTACTTTCATATAATCTACTTTTATATGGATATTCATTATAATATTTACTGATTCTAAAAATATAAAAATCAACAAAAAATGATAGAAATTCAAATTTAAAAAATGTATTCGAATACTCTCAAACATATTATTTTCTTTTTGAAAATGATCGAAAAAGAAAATTAAAAATAGAAGATTAAATATTTCCCGTAAATCAAATAGTATATTTTATAGAGAAAAAATTCAAAGGTTTCTATAAGATAAATGGTATATTCCATGAAAGAAAAAACCAAATAAAAGTTTAAAAACTGTGAAGTGAATAATATAACTTACCGAAGATGTGAAAGCATTTTATCCGGATTTCCTTCTTTTCTGGCTTGGACTTGAAAAGTTGTCTTCTTTCACATTTCCTTTGCTTTTGGCATTTTTCGACAAAACTGGTCTATGCATTTTATCCAGACTGAAAACCATTTTTTCTCTTTTTTTTGCGGTTTTTCTTGAGGGGCTTTTTCGTCCATTTTCGCTCTGAGAAAAGTCCCATCCCTTTTCGTTTCGGGAAAAATCTCATCTCTTTTCGTTTCGAAAAAAAATGATTGATCAAAGGAGAAGTCAACAACAAGAGATAAAAATTATGACCAACTTTTTAGGACAGATAAGGACGAGGTGATTATCTATATCAAGAGCATTATCAACAATCCGTATTTCGGAGTAGTGAATAAAGGTGTTTTGATTTTTGGTATTTTTTCGGGGAAATATTCTTGATAATAATAAAGTTTTTAAAATGTTTACAATAACATTGATAAGTTATTGCTTTTTGTGGAAAATATCAACGATGAACTTCTCGGAATAGTGAATAAAGGTGATTTTAATTTTTAGTAACTACAAAAATTGAAAAATACTCTAAACAGTATCTTGACTAAGTTTTTTTGTTCTTGGACAGAAAAGAGGTCATAAACTACGTATTTCAAAGAGTTTCTAATACTTGTCCTTTCTTCAAGGTGAAGAGGTTATGTACTTTTAGTCAAAGAATACACAAAAATCGGAAATCCTGAAAACAACTTGCTAGAAATTGTTTCTCTATTTTTCAGATAGGTAAATATGAGAAATTCATTACCTTTAAATAATATTGATTTCAATTTTTAACAGACTGATATACTTTTTCTTATGGAATATGTTAAAATGCAGAAATTTAAAAACAATTTACTGAAAATCACTTTATTTTGAAGACCGATAAGGATCGAGAAATTACGAGTTTCAAAGGAATTGACAATATTAATTTATCTGAAAGGATGAGTTTGTATTTCTTGATTCAGAAAGTTACGAAATTATAATCTTCTAAAAATTACTCACTGGATACTACTGCATTTTCCAGATCAATAAAACCAAGAAATTATAGATTCCACGAGTATTACCAATATCAATTTTTCTTAATCCGATAGATTGATGACCTTTAACCCAGGAAGTCATATAACCGAGGACCTTTCAGAAACAATTTGCCCATGATTTTTTTTGTTTCTACTGTGGTTGGAAAACTTGGCTTAAGCCCTTTCAAAAAATTGCTCAGGAAAGTTTTAAGAAAACACAAAGTCTGCATTCAAATCGAGACTACGAAAAGTCTGCCCGAGAATAACTGTTTGATTTTGTTTTCCAGATATTTTATTTTTGACTCAGATTTTATTTTTGTATATTTTAATATTAATATTAATATTTATTTTCATACATTAATGTCAATGTGCAAATGAAACTAAAAGTCCATATTCACATAATATAGTCGTCACAGATATCTCATTAGGACTTGGAGAGAATTAATTTATTCTTGTATAAGCGAGATGCACCTAGATAGTCCTTTGCGTGTATGAAATTTGTTTATGCATCTCAGTTATATACATAGGATTTGTCTCACATATCATATCCATGTATATATCGGGTTTAGACTATTTTTTGTAAATTAAAAGTTGAATTTCCAGGAAAAATGAAGAAGATAAAAGCCAACCTTGTTTTTTGTATTTTATATTTTTTATTCTTGGAAATCTCTGCCAATGATGTTCTTGTCGAGACCAAATACGGGAAGGTCGAAGGATTCACTTACGAAATGTCTAACGGCAAGAAAGCCAACATCTTCCTTGGGATACCATATGCCAGTCCTCCTATTGGAGATCTGAAACTCGAGGTAAGGTCATTGAACAATAAATATTGTGTACTAATATTAATCGCGATTCGAAATCCAAATTTCTTTGTGTTGAAACAAAGGTTATTTTTTGCTTTGTAAAATTTCGATATTCCTATCTTAGCACGAAGAATCTTAATTTTAATTTCAAAATAAAAAGAAATGACTAATGAAGAATTTTCAGAAACCAATCCCACCTCAACCTTGGAGGGAAGTACTTCAAGCCAAGGAGTTTCCCACTCAATGTTCTCCCCATACTGGAGAAATCACGAAATGGACAGGTCCCCACAAAGAAGATTGTCTCTACCTCAATATATTTGCTCCCAGTGAACCTGTAAGTCGGCTTTCGTAAAATCTATATCATTACGATTTTGAAAACATCCCTAAAAAATTCCAGAGCGAAGATCCCTCAGGGTACCCCGTGGTGATGTGGATCCATGGAGGAGGGTTCTGCTTCGGAGCAACGGAGCCTTACGGGTACAAGATCCTCTCCGACAACTTTGTCTCACGAGGAATCATCATCGTTACAGTACAGTACCGACTGGGTCCTTTCGGTTTCTTTTCCACCGGAGACCACGTGGCTCCCGGAAATCTGGGGTTGTGGGACCAGAGACAGGCCCTCTTGTTTCTCCACGAAGTTCTTCCGCAATTTAATGGAAACAAGAAGAAGATTACAGTATGGGGACACAGTGCTGGAGGAACTTCCACCAGTCTTCTTTCTGGCTCTCCTCATTCTAGAGGTGAGGATTGAACATTTTTAAAAACATCTATTTTTTATTTTATAATTTAGATCTCTTTGCTCAGTCATTCCAAATGAGCGGGTCCACGTACGTCGAATGGGGTAACAGCAAGCGGGTCATAGGGGTTTCCAGACAACTCGCTAAGGATCTCGGATGCCCAGACACAGCTCATTCGAAAACTTTGAAGGAATGTGTGAAGAGCAAATCCACGGAAGAAATCCACAAAGCCGCAGACAAACTCGTAAGCTCTTTATAATTTGTCGTTGATCACCGTATCCCCTCAGGGTCTGTCTCGGAACGACTTGAACTTCGACTGGTACCATCCCGTGGCTGAGCTGGAATGGTTTGGGAAGGAATACGAGCACGAATTAGAAGACTCCCCCAAGAAGCCCACTCTCATCGGCGTCACCAGTGCAGAATCCCTTCTTTGTTGTAATATTTTTATCAAATATTCATAACGGAATTCAAAGTATTTCAATTTTTTCGGAACGATTTTCGGATTTTTTGGTTTTTATGATTAAAAAAACTAAATTTTAGCTGCTTACATTCCGGAGTCCTTGGCGACGATGTTCAGTGTTCACATGGGGGTCAAAAAAGAAGATCAATCGAAGTTCACGAAGAATGATCTGGAAGATTTCATAAGAACAAGAATCGCCACTTTTTCTGCTTTCGGAAATGATGCTGAAAAAGCCTTTGAAGATTTGAAGGAATACTACATCAACAGAGGATCTGATGAAGAAAAAAGGCATCCGAGATTCTACTTCAACAGATATACGGATCTTCTGGGAGATATCCAGTTTACAATTCCAGCGATAAGAGATGGATTAGTAAAATCCAAACTTGATTGGAATGTATTTATTTATCTTTTTGACTGGGTTAATCCTCAATTGGCGGAAGATAACGGATTTTACGACGGGGCTAACCACGGATTGGAGTTGGCTTATCTTCATGGAAATATGATTTTCACAAAGTTCAACTTCACAAAAAAAGATTATGATGTCAAAAGAATCTTCGTCGAAGGAGTAGCAAACTTTTTCAAACATGGTAACCCTTCAGGAGAGGAGATAACCTGGCCGAAGATGTCCAAGGATCACGGATTTAGTTATCTTCATCTCTCTGGAGATCCAAAAGCTTCTTGGGAATTTTTCCAACCGAGACTGGATTTCTGGGAAAAATTCGACGAAAAACATGATTTCCATCTCGTCAGAGGAGAATATAAAATATCGAAAAAAGTGAAAGAAGAACTTTAGAACTTGTAATTTCTACGTAGAAATTTACGAATAAATTTTCTTACTTTGAAGATTTATGGATTTTTTAAATTAAAAAACTTATAAATACTTTTCTTTAAATCTAAGATTTGTTTTTTTTATTGAAACCTTTCAAATGAATTCCTTTGAAGCTCAAGATGTATAAATATACACATTCCAATTTAGGAAACATGCGATTAAATTCTTTCATATTGAAGATGTACAAATAAACATGTTTGGAGTTATGAATGTACAAATTCCTTCAAGTTGAAGATATACAGATGTCTTTTAATTAAAATGTACACGCAACTTTTTAATTCAAAGGTTGCAAATCAATTCTATTGAAGATAAAGATGTACAAATATATACATATCTCAATGCGGAAATGTACGATTATTTATCTCAACCTAAAGATGTACAAATAAACGTATTTTGAATCAGGAATGTACAACTAAATTCTTTCAAATTGAAGATGTATAGTTATACATATTCCAAATTAGGATGTACGATTAAATTTATTCTAACCTGAGAATGTACAAATAAACGTATTTTAAGTTAGGAATGTACAACCAAGTTCCTTCAAATTGAAGATGGACAAATAAATCCGCCTCAAGTTAGATTAGCCGAATCACTTGAAATTTCCTTGTTTGCCTCGGGAATTACATAATTACGAAATTACGTATTTGTAGGTCTCCGAAAATTTTTCAAGAGCTTTCGTGAAAGATTACGTGATTTTGGTTGATCGAAGATGTCTGATCAGTTTTGTTTTTCGAAAAAGGAAAAGGATTTTTTCTAATTCCTCAAGTAACTGTTTTCGGGATTTACTAGGTACTTTGCAAAGATTCGGAAAAAATACAGATGATCTGGTGCTTGTGTCCCTGATATTTTCGTCTCAATTATTTGTGTCCTAATTAGGTTTAATCTTGATGTTTGTGTCCCGGAAATTTATTTTTCAGATATGTGCTGCTTAAATCCAATAGTCTTTGGGTTAAAAACAAAAACAAATCGGGTTAGTTCTAAATTTGAGATTATAGATATAGAATATATAGGTGCTTTGTGATCACGAGATGAGTTTTCATTGTACCAAAACAGGGCTTCATACGTAATACCAAATTCTTTGTTTTATTTCCACAGAAACGGTATTTAAATGACATTGGGGACTTGAGGGAAATAAATATGATGTCCTCTGGTAGTAAAAGTGAACTTGGTGTCTGGGACACAAGTGCCACATGACCACAATATAAACATCAAATTTGCATATTTCTGGTCTCACCTGGAAAATAAAAAATTGTTTTGAGACAATTTTTGAAAATGTTAGTGTTTATTTTTCCTATAAAAAATTCCCATTGAGAACATTCTTGCAGAATTGTTGCGCGAACGTTTCTCATTTGTGTGAAATAGTATAACTCCGTCCTCGAAAAGCAGAACAGTCCCTGTCGAAATCCCTCGGCTTTGCCAGTCTTTGCTTTTCCTCCCTCATCTACCATTTCTCACCTACCCCAAAAATT
>VOSG01000116.1:0-17230 GCA_009761265.1 Halicephalobus sp. NKZ332
ATGCAATGCCTATGTTGGATTTAAGTTACGTAAAAGAAGACATATGGTAGCAGACTCAACTTATCAGCAAGAAAAAGTGTATTTTTTCTTTATGTTGTGCGTATTCGCGAATCAACTTTTGAGTTGTTCTACTCAGGTGATTTCTTCTTTTATATTTCCAAAAATAAAATCAACCATTTTCAGTGGATGTTAAGTTATGTTAACAACGAGGTGGCTCAATTTATAATTTCCTGTCAGTTCATAATTGCTGATCTCGGCGGCTGGTTCCCTGCTTGGGCGTTATTCTTGACGAGTTCTACTTTGAGAAAGGCTGTGTATAAAACTATAATTACAAGCAGGAAAGAGTCTACTAAGGTGAATGTCGTAGTGCTGAATACTAGAGATAAAAATCCTCAGTTATTTTGAAACAGTTTTTTTTATCTTCGTTTGAATGTTCTGGAAAAGTCCAATAATAAAATCAATATTTCCAAATGTGTATAATTTCGGAATCAACCTATCCAGTTACTTGTTTTTTAGTCGAGGACAACAATGACAAGCTCAGAATTCACGATTACTAATCATGTATCATACTCACATGTATCTTCTGAATTTCAAAATAATAAACTAAATAAAAAGTAAAAAAAAGATTTAAAAACATCTTTGATCGAAGACGTTTTTCATCCCAGACTTTTTATTTTCTCAATACACCAGTAGAATATTTAGTTTTTTCAAGATATAAATTCCTAATATATTTTGATCATTGTTACCATAAAATTACAAATTCCTTAAAGGGCAGGCCATCAATGATTACATTCATGGAATAGAACTATATCCCATCATTTATGAATAATGAGCACTTCGAACCATATTCTTAAATAATCTTACATTTTGTAAAATTAGGATGGCACAATCGGACAAACTTTCTCGAGTTGTGATTCATAATCATTCAATTTTGTAATCTAAACAATTTCTTCGAGTACCAGCAAACAAGTTCGAAAAATTTTATTACGCCAAAAACACATGATGCAGTGAATCTACAACTGACTATTCAGGATAATGGTCAGTCCATTCTTTATAAACTACTGAGACAGTGATCGGACAAAGATAGATATATCGCGCCTTGTGCTTTCTTTTAAAATTTTTCTTCTACATAAAGGTTCGACTATCTCAGTTTGAAGTGTTCGGAATTCAGGAGAACATAAAAGTTATTGTCTTTCTGAACGTAATGCTCAAATTACGTCACGAGGGAAAATATATAATTTTGTAGAGATCGAAATTTCTAACCTTTTTTGACATTTAATTAAGACGTTCATATAGATTTTCACGAGTAAAGTATACACTAAAACATAGTGATAATCACAGGTCTATTTTCAAAGAAAGAAAGCCTCTATGGAAGTTAAATATTAATAATCAGTATCTTCAACAGCGTTCTTGGTATGGAATCAGTAAAAATATCCCCTTGCCAGATTTATCCACTTCTGCGGTATTAACAGAGAACGTGTTCTACGAAAATGATTGATAATAAGATTGTCCTGGGACAACTTGTCTACATTATCCCATCCATTATACTGTATGTTATTGAAATCTATGTCATGTTCATCGGAATCCACAAACCCAAATTTAATAAGTCATCTTTCAACAGGATATTCCTCGTCTACGCTGTGAACAACATAATTGCCAGCATACTGTATTATTTCTTCTTCCGAATGGGACCTGCTACTGTATTTTCTGGATTATTCGAGCAGATTACAGGTTTTAATATTGTGTTGGCGTTATTCTGGCAACTACTTTACCACACTTCATTAACGACCAATTTATTAGACCTGATACTAAGTATGAATCGGTTTACTGCAATGTTGGCTCCTGCACGTTATCAAGCTCTTTGGGACCGTAAAACCAAATGGGTCGTAGCTTTTGTAATCGTGTTTCCCTACGTTTGTTTTTGGTACATTCCATTCCGCGAACCAACAATGGCGTATGATAACATCACTAATGCATACTCTATGGTTCTTATGAAACCACTACCTATAACGTGGCCCTCTTCCTCAAACATCCTCGGAACTTGTGTTACCGTATGTTGTATCGGTTGTTTTCTATGCAATGCCTATGTTGGATTTAAGTTACGTAAAAGAAGACATATGGTAGCAGACTCAACTTATCAGCAAGAAAAAGTGTATTTTTTCTTTATGTTGTGTGTTTTCGTGAATCAGCTTTTGAGTTGTTCTACTCAGGTGATTTCATCTTTTGTATTTCCAAAAATAAAATCAACCATTTTCAGTGGATGTTGAGTTATGTTAGTCAGAATGTGGCTGACTTTATACATACTTATCAGTTCATAATTGCCGACCTTGGCGGCTGGCTTCCTGCTTGGGCGTTGTTCTTGACGAGTTTCACTTTGAGGAAGGTCGTCTATGACACTGTAACTACAAACAAAAAGGAAAATACCAAGACGAATGTCGTAGTACTGAGTACTGTAGCTGGAAATAATTTTCAATGAACTTGTTATTCTTGTTTAAATGTTTAGAAAAGATTCTAGAATAAAACCAACATTTTTTCACGTATCTAATTTTGCGATCAACCTATCCACCTACTTTTTTAACTGAGAATAGTAATGGCATATGATGTGTAGATCTTAAAATGATAAACTGAATAAAAAACAAACAACTGATTTGAAAGTAACCTTTGTTTAAAAATATCCTTTATTCCGGGTAATCTATTTTATTTTTTCAGTGCGCTAATAGAATATTTAAACCTCCTTTATTAATACATATCCAACACCGACCTTAGTTTAAGGAGTTCATACAAATTATCAAACTCAAAGTATAGACCAATATATAAAGATAATCACAGGTCTATTTTCAAAAGAAAGAAAGCTTTCACATGCATTAGGTATCAATAATAAGTATTCTCAACGATACCAATTATCATACAATCAGTAAAACCATTATCTTGTCAAGTTTATCCACTTCTATGTTATTAAAACAGAACGTGTTCTACGAATATGATTCCTAATGGGATTGTCTTAGGACAGCTTGTCTATATGATCCCCTCAGTCGTTTTATATATAATCGAGATTTACGTGATGTTTATCGGAATTCACAAATCCAAGTTCAACAGTTCATCTTTTAACCGAATATTCTTGGTTTACGCTGTGAACAATATAATCGCTACTGTACTGTACTATTTCTTCTTCCGCATGGGCTCCGCTACTGTATTTTCTGGATTATTCGAGCAGATGACAGGTTTTAATATTGTGCTGGCATTATTCTGGCAACTACTTTACCACACTTCATTAACGACCAATTTATTAGACCTGATACTAAGTATGAATCGATTTACTGCTATGTTGGCTCCGGCACATTATCAAGTTCTTTGGTATCGTAAAATCAAATGGGTCGTAGTTTTTGTAATCGTGTTCCCTTACATTTGTTTTTGGTACTTTCCATTTCAAGAACCAACAATATTATATGATAGCATTAGCAAGGTATACTCTATGGGCTATAAGAAATCACCACCTATAGCGTGGCCTTCTTCCTCAAATATCCTCGGAGCTTGTGTTACCGTATGTTGTATCGGCTGTCTTCTATGCAATGCTTATGTTGGATTTAAATTACGTAAAAGAAGATATATGATAGCGGACTCAATTTATCAGCAAGAGAAAGTGTATTTTTTCTTTATGTTGTGCGTTTTCGCGAATCAACTTTTGAGTTGTTCTACTCAGGTGATTTCATCTTTTGTATTTTCAAAAATAAAATCAACCATTTTCAGTGGATGTTGAGTTATGTTAGTCAGAATGTGGCTGACTTTATACACACTTATCAGTTTATAATTGCCGACCTTGGCGGTTGGCTCCCCTCTTGGGCGCTATTCTTGACGAGTTCCACCTTGAGAAAGGTCGCTTACGAAACTATAATTACAAACAAAAAAGAAAATACCAAGATGAATATCGCAGCACCAGGTGTTGAAGCTGGAATACCTCAAGTATTCTGAAGCAGTTTGTCATTCGCTCTAATTTTCTGATCGAAAGCTTGAAAAAAGTTCAACAATAAAATTCGGATGCTTCCGAACATTTCTCATTTTCCAATTACTTGTTTTCTAATGACAGACAGCGATGGGAGACTAGGAAAATAATTCATTGTTATCAACTTTTCATACTGTTATATTTGTATTAATTTTAAAATGATGAATATAATAAAAAGATAAGTATTTTCGATATAAATAACTTATTTGGTTTGGTCAGCAAGGTAATAGAATATTTGTAATTTTTACAGAAGATAAATTCCTAACATTTTGATCATTGCTACCATAAAGCTGCAAATTACTTAAAGGGCAGATATCAACCATGTCAGTCTAGTAGATAATGATGGGCCTAATATTTTTAATGGAATAGAATTGTATCCTATCGTTTATAAGTAATCAGCACTTCGAAGCATATTCTTAAACCATCCTACTCTTTGTAAGTTTAAAATTATACAGAAAATCTTTCCATTCTTTAAGCTTTTAGAAGAAGTGATTTCCGAAAATGCTCTCCAACGAGCTTGTTTTATGTCAACTCATTTATATTATTCCATCCGTTACGTTGTACTTCGTTGAACTCTATGTCATGTTCCTCGGGGCAAATAGGTCAAAGTTCAACAAGTCGTCTTTCAATAGGATATACCTTATTTATGTTGTGAACAATATAATCGCTACTGTACTGTATTATTTCTTCTTTCGCATGGGATCTGCTACTGTATTTTTTGGATTATTCGAGCAGATGACAGGTTTTAATATTGTCTTAGCCATATTTTGGCAACTACTTTTCCACACTTCGTTGGTGACTAATTTATTAGATTTAGTCTTGAGTTTCAACAGATTCACTGCACTTTTAATGCCCATTCGATACAAAAGTTTTTGGGTCGGCAAAATCAAGTGGGTCGTAGCTTTCATGATTATATTTCCTTACATTTGTTTTTGGACTTTTCCGTTTGAAGAGCCGACAATGTCATATGATAACTTCACCAAATCACACTATGTAAGTTCTATGAAACCACCACCCACAACATGGCCTTCATCCACAAGTATCCTCGGAACTTGTGTTACTGTGTGTTGTATCGGCTGTCTTCTATGCAATGTTTATGTCGGATTTAAGTTATACAGAAGAAGACATGTGATAACAGATTCAGACTATCAACAGGAGAAAGTGTACTTTTTCTTCATAATGTGTGTCTTCGCAACTCAACTTTTAAGTTGTTCTACTCAGGTAAGTTTCTAAAATACTTTCAGAAATAAAAAATAACTTTTCAGTGGATAATAAGTTACTGCGGTCCAGATTTATTCACTTTCATAATAACATATCAGTTTATCATTGCTGATCTCAGTGGTTTGCTTCCTGCTTGGGCGTTGTTCTTGACGAACTCTGGTCTAAGAAAATGTATCTTTGATAGTACGGCCAAAAGATTTACAGAAACTACTGGAACAATCACCATACTGCCGAATTCTAAAATTAAAAATACCCAAATATTCTAAAGCAGTTTCTTGTTCAGATTTTGTAATGTTTTAAAAGATAAATAATTTTTCCCAAGATTCTAGCTTTTGAGAGAGATTTTCTTAATTCATTTTGGTTACAGCCATAATCATAACGTACCGGTGTAAAGTAGTTTGATATATTTGATAAGATGTTGTATTGTTGTAATGTAAATTTAAAAATCTTTTATCTGATAAAGAATGAATAGATTTTAATAGAGAAATAAACTTTGACAAGGTGCACTTTTCAATACTGACAAATAAATCTTACTTCACCATAATCATTATTTAAGAACAGGCATTTTTCAAAATAGAGCCCTTTGATTTTTGTTGATATTTAATACAAAGAAATCTTATAAAATACTTTAATGAGGACGTTAGTACTATTCCGTGCTTCCAAGGAGAATGAAAGACCTGTAATTTTAAGTAAAGTACAAAAGTTTCGTCACAGTAATTTCGAAATAATGAACACTTGAAACATGTTCCTCAATGAATGACAATTAGTAAAATTATTACTTAGCCTAGAGCTTATTTAATATCTTTAATGTCACAAAGTTATTTACAAAGATGATTTCGAATACACTCGTCCTAGCTCAACTCATCTACATTATCCCGTCCATCTTACTGTACATAATCGAAATCTATACAATGTTTTTTGGAACTATCAAATCCAAGTTCAATAAGTCATCTTTCAATCAGATATTTGTTATTTATGCCGTGAACAATATAGTTGAAGTAATACTTTATTATTTCTTCTTCCAAATGAACACCGCCACTGTGTTTTTCGGGTTGTTTGAGCATCTCCTAGGTTCGGATGTTGTTTTAGCACTACTCTGGCAACTACTTTTCCACACCTCGATGGTGAGTAACTTGCTAGATTTAGTCTTAAGTCTAAATCGATTCACAGTGGCCATAATGCCCGTAAGATACAGAACCCTTTGGAGTGGCAAAATGAAATGGATCGTAGTTTTCATGGTCATATTTCCTTACATCTGTTTCTGGGCTTTTCCGTTTCGAGAAATAACGATGATATACGACAACATCGTGGAGGAGTATTATGTGGATTTCGAGAAACTTCCTCCTATACCATGGCCTCCTTCCACGAGCATCATCGGAGCTTGCGTCACTGTGTGTTTTATTGGTTGTCTTTTTTGCAACGCTTATGTCGGATTCACATTATACCAAAAGAAAGATATCGCTGTAGATCCACAATATCAGCAAGAAAAAGTATATTTTTTCTTTATGCTGTGTGTTTTTATGAATCAGCTTTTGAGTTGTTCTACTCAGGTGATTTCTTCTTTTGTAATTTTAAAAATAAAATCAACTGCTTTCAGTGGATGTTGACCTTTGTAGACGAAGATTTATCCGAAGTTATAACAAACCTGCAATTTGTGATAATCGATCTAAGTACCTTGCTTCCTCCGTGGGCGTTATTATTGGTAAATTCTGCCTTGAGGAAAGCTGTGTGTGGAACTATATTTACGAATACGAAAGAGAATATTCAGATGAATACTGTAGTGCTAAGTACTGCAATGGGAAATCATTGACTACTTTGAGCTCCATTCCAGCACATTCATCACAAAACAATTCAAAATGAAGAATAGCGAAAAACTTCAAATGTCTCACACATTTTGTTCTGTGTGATTATGTCTCCATCGATGAAGAGGTTCAATCTGGTTGAAGACTATATGTCTACATCTGTACTATCTGATATTTGTCACGTATACTAACCTCGATCTTGAATGTGCAATTTACTTTTTTGGATAATGTTTCACTTCCTTGGACCTGGCTTAGTAATAAGCTATTATTACCACCACCATAAATCCATAAGATAAATAGTTAATTTTTTAAATATTAGTCGCCACTTAACTTGATGACATCCGACGATCCTTGATAACTTTTTTACTTCCTGTTTCCTCTTGATGTCAATTTCTCGAGAAATGAGTAATTTTTATATAATAAAGAATGATTCAACGAACACCTGTACTTTTTCACTATAATTAATTGTACAGCTTGTTCTCAGATAATAACAGATCTATACTTATAAAAAATATAAGAGTTGTATTATAGTAACCCTGGAGTAATGAACACTTGAAGATGCATTTTTAATCACTATACAATTATTGAAATTCTCACTTTTTCTAAAGCCTATTTTTTTGTTAAAAAGTCATTTACGGAAATGATAGCCAACGAAGTTGTCCTAGGAGAACTCATCTATATGATTCCATCTATTCTTCTTTATATAATCGAAATCTATGTGATGTTCTTTGGGAAGAATAAATCTAAATTCAACAGTTCATCTTTTAACAAATTATACTTCATTTATGCTGTGGACAATATGGTAGCTCAAACGTTGTATTACTTCTTCATCAGGATGAGTGCAGCTACTGTGTTTTCTGGATTGTTTGAACGACTTTTGGGTTCTAGTGTTATTCTGGGGTTATTTTGGGAGGTAGATTTTCATACCTCGGTAGTGACCAATCTGTTGGATTTGATATTAAGTTTAAACCGATTGACTGCCATTCTGATGCCTTTACGGTACAAATCTCTTTGGGATGGTAAAGTTAAATGGGTTTTGGTTTTCGTAATTATTTTTCCGTGTATTTGTTTTTGGTACTTTCCATTTCGACAAGTGACAATGACATACAACGAGGCCAGAGAAGAGTACTATATCGATTTTTCGAAGCCATCACCGATTGAGTGGCCTACCCCCACAACTTTCCTCGGAATTTACGTTACTGTATGTTGTATTGGATGTCTCTTGTGTAACGCCTACGTCGGACTCACGTTATACAAAAGAAAGAAAGCAATGATCGATGCAAGCTACCAACAAGAAAAAGTGTATTTCTTCTTCATGCTGTATGTCTTCGCGACTCAAGTCTTAAACTGCTCTACCTTGGTAACTTTTAACAGCTTCGAAAGTAAAAATAAAGATTTTCAGTGGATACTAACTTATGCAAGTGAAGACACAGCTCAATTTATAATGAATTACCAATTCATAATCATTGGTCTGGAGAATCTCCTTCCTGCATGGGCGTTTTTCTTTATGAATTCCAGCTTAAGAAGGACTACTTTTGGAACTTTCTTTAAGAATTCGAAGGAGATTTTCAGGAAGAATACCGTAGCACTAAATACTATACCCATAACTGGATAAATATTCTGCACTATTTTCATAGAAGTTTTGTAATTCATAGACGAATATATAAAATCAAGTTTTATACGATCAGGGAAACACAGATGTCTCCATCGACGATGTGGTTCATTTCATGATTAGAAAATGTACTTTATATCCGTTTTATTATGTATACTAACTTTGATTTTAGGTTTGTACAATTTCGTTCTTGATCTTTCGTTTCTTTGTACCTGATTTAATAATATACTATTATTACTACCGTAAATCCACAAAATAAAGTTCATTTTCTAAATATTGGTCACTACCTAGCTGGACGACATCTGATGATCATTAGTTACTTCCTTAGTTCTTGCTTCTTCTTGATGTCAACTTCTCGGAAGATAAACAGTTCTCATATAATATAGATGAATACAATAAACACCTGCTATTTTTCTGCGAATAGAACTCATGGCAGTTTGTTCTCAGAAATAATGACATATTTCTCAAAAAAAATGTACAAGTCACACCACAGTAGCCTTGGAGTAATGAACACCTGGAGACATTCTTTAATCACTATACAATTATTGAAATTCTCACTTTTTCTAAAGTCTATTTTTTCCAATGTTAAAAAGTCATTTACGAAAATGATAGCCAACGAAGTTGTCCTAGGAGAACTCATCTATATGATTCCATCTATTCTTCTTTACATAATCGAAATATATGTGATGTTCTTTGGAAAGAATAAATCTCAATTCAACAGTTCATCTTTTAACAAATTATACTTCATTTATGCTGTGAACAATATGTTAGCTCAAATGCTGTATTATTTCTTCATCAGGATGAGTGCAGCTACTGTGTTTTCTGGATTGTTTGAACGGCTTTTGGGTTCTAGTATTATTTTAGGGTTATTTTGGCAATTAACTTTCCACGTTTCAATGATGATTAATTTGTTAGATTTGACATTAAGTCTGAATCGGTTTACTGCAGTCCTGATGCCTGTGCATTACAAATCTCTTTGGGATGGCAAGATCAAATGGATTATGGCTTTCATAATCATATTCCCCTACGTCTGTTTTTGGTACTTCCCATTCCGACAAGTGACGATGACATACAACGAGGCCAGAGAAGAATACTATATCGATTTTTCAAAGCCATCACCGATAGAATGGCCTATTTCTACAGGGTTTCTCGGAACTTGCGTTACTGTATGTTGCATCGCTTGTCTCTTGTGCAACGCCTATGTTGGATTCATATTACACAAAAGAAGAAAGATAATCTCAGATTCAAGCTACCAACAAGAAAAAGTGTATTTCTTCTTCATGCTGTATGTCTTCGCAACTCAAGTCTTAAACTGCTCTACCTTGGTAACTTTTAACAGTTTCGAAAGTAAAAATAAAGATTTTCAGTGGATATTAACCTACGCGAACGAAAGCGTGAGTCAGTTGATAATAACTTATCAATTCATAATCACTGCTCTGGAGAATCTCCTTCCTGCATGGGCGTTTTTCTTTATGAATTCTACCTTAAGAAATGCTACTTTTGAAACTTTTTTTAAAAATCTTAAGGATGCTTCAAGAACAAATACTGTAGTGGTAAATACTATACTTATAACTGGATAAATATTCTGAATCAGTTTAGTCAGTATTGTTTGTTATCACTGAATTCTTGAAAGTACAGATGTCTCCATCGATAATGTAATTTTGTTTGTGATTAGAGGCTGTATATACGTTTTATTGCGTATACTAACTGACTTTAATTGTATACAATTCCCTTTTTAGATTTGCCATTTGTTTGCACCTGGTTTAATAATAGATTATTAGTAATACTACAAAGCTACAAGATAAACAGTTTAATATTTTAAATATTGATTGCAGCTGGATGACGTTCGAGAATCCATGGTAACTTCCTTAGTTCTTGTTTCTTCTTGATGTCAATTTCTTGGAAAATGAGTAATTTTTATATAATAAAGATTAAAACAATAGATACCTATAACTTTTCTACTAATGGAAGCCTTCATCTTTTATAATGCAACTATAGTTCTAAAATAAAGTGCTGTGCTGGTGGTTTTTTATAAAGATCACATCAATGAGTAAAAGTCCCTACTTTAATTTGATATTTCGCATCGCAAAATGTTCCACAAATGTCAGAGAATAAGACCATTCATTATACACTATTCTCAGAGATAATAACAGATCTATAATTCTAAAGAATATATTATTCGTATCATAGTAATCTTGGAGTAGTGAATATCTGGAGACGTGTCCTTTAATCAGCGATAATTAGTAAAACCATTGCTTTCTAAAGTTCATTTACTTTCTCCAATATTGTAAAATCGTTGACAAAGATGATAGCTAGTGGAATCATCTTAGGAGAACTCATTTATATAGTTCCATCTATTCTTCTTTATATAATTGAAATTTATGTGATGTTTTTCGGGAAATATAAATCAAAATTTAACAACTCGTCTTTCAACCGAATATTCTTCGTCTACACTGTAAATAACACAGTAGGTCACATATTGTACTATTTATTTTTTCGAATGAATACTGCTACTGTGTTTTCTGGGCTGTTTGAACGGCTTTTGGGTTCTAGTGTTATTCTGGGGTTATTTTGGCAGTTAACTTTCCATACTACAATGGTGACTAATCTGTTAGATTTGATATTAAGTCTAAATCGATTCACTGCAGTCCTGTTACCTGTACATTACAAATCTCTTTGGGATGGCAAGGTCAAATGGGTTGTAGCTTTCATAACCATATTCCCCTACGTCTGTTTTTGGTACTTCCCGTTCCGACAAGTGACGATGACATACAACGAAGCCAGAGAAGAATACTATGTGGATTTCTCGAAGCCATCACCGATAGAATGGCCTATTTCCACAGGGTTTCTCGGAACTTGCGTTACTGTATGTTGCATCGCTTGTCTCTTGTGCAACGCCTATGTTGGATTTACATTACGCAAAAGAAGGAAAACGGTCTCAGATTCAAATTATCAACAGGAGAAAGTGTACTTTTTCTTCATGCTGTGTGTCTTCGCAACTCAACTTTTAAACTGTTGTGCCCTGGTAGCTTTTAATATTTTTGAAAGTAAAAATTAGTATTTTCAGTGGATGCTAACCTACGCGAACGAAAGCATGAGTCAGTTGATAATAACTTATCAATTCGTCATCATTGCTCTGGAGAATCTTTTCCCTGCATGGGCATTTTTCTTGATGAATTCTGCTTTGAGGAATGCTACTTTAGAAATATTGTTTAGAAATTCCCAACAGACTTCTTTTACAAATACTATAGTACTGAGTACTGCGGTGATGAATCAATAACTATTGTGTGGAAATCACGTTGGATTTTAGTTGTTCGGGAATGAAAATTTGTAGCTAAATTGTTGCTCATTTACTTTTAATCTCTAGGCCGACAGATACCCGTATAGGAATATTACATCTTCGATTGAATACTACACATCTAGGTCCGTTTTATTTAGTGTTTTATCATATATGAGGTTTTGACTAGAGGATGATAGTCATCGACATAAGGAAATTTATACTATTACGTAGAATAGTTTAAATCAGAACTCTTTCTTGATATATTCAGTGAAAGGGTCTTGTTTTCCTCTAGATGAACAGAAAGGCCATGAATGTTTTGGAACCCCAGTTAGTCATTTTTCTTTACTGATTTGTTGAATAAAAATGAATAAAAAATACTTCAACTTCAATATCAGTATTTGTGCTGTTTCATCTAGTTTTACTATCAGAATTCCAACTTCTCGTGTCGAGGCACAAGTTACTGACGACTCTGCAAGATGATAATAAGCATATCTCAGCACAAAAATTTTCGAAATGAGTTCTGCTTCAATACGAAACACCCAGACTTTGATCTTAAACTGCCAATTTTGATAAAATGAAATATAAATTATTTTGTTTGAAATTACCTTCTCAATTTACGAATTCTTTTATTTCCTTCTTTTATCGAAAATAATAATATTCATATCCCAATTGGGTTTGGTAGCTTTGAATGAGATAATAAAGGATTACTTATTAATCCAAAAAGTCAAATATCTAACCATATTATTCTCATTCTATAGAAAATTTCTGATATTTTTGAAAATTACTTCATTACACCATCTAACCACAAATCTAAAAAAAGATAAATTTCAAAACAGTAGTTTTCTCCACCTGGTTTGTAGTTATTTTGAAAACATCTACTGAGAGTTTATTTGTATACTTATCTTCTTTAATTCTACATTTTCTTATTCTGTTCCAAAATGTTTGAAAATTCAATAAGTAAGATTATGATTGCTGTAACCAGTATAGTTTCGTACTTCGGGATCTGTTTGATATTGTTCTTCATCGGGTTGATTTTGTCTTCGAAGAAAAACAGAACAGTCGAGGGATACTTCTCCGCCGTCGCCAGTAACAGTATTTTCGATCTCATGTATTCTACAATCACGGCGATAGTGAAAATAGATTGCTTTTACAAGGACGGCTTCTATATTTTTGGAATTAGCAGATTCGATTACGAACTCAATATGTTTTTGAAAAGGATTATTTTGGTTGTTTACTTATTCACGGCACACATCTGTTTCTACGCAGTCTCTATTCCTTTTTACATCAGATATTTGCTAATTTGTAAAAAACAAAATCCCCGCTGCACAATGATTATGTTACTGTACTTGTTCGCTATTGTTTGTGAGATTTTAATTTGTTCAGTCTTTTACATGGCTTTCGAACCATCACCGAGAGAGTTAGCAGATTTGCAGATGAAATCTTATTTGAGGGGACATGAGAAAGGAAGGTATTGGAATATCATCGCAGCCAAAGTCGTAAGTGCGATAAGTTTCCCATTGCAAGCCTTAATTGTTATTGTAAATTTCTTCTTACTCGTACTATTTAATGAAAACTATTGTTTATGAAGTAATACAATTTTATATTTTAGTTTACACCATATTTCCTGATAGGATGTTCTGTTTGCGGTTTTTTCACAACTTCCAGCTTTTGTTTAGCTCTGTTCTTCAACTACAAAGTGTTGGTGTTTCTCCGACAAGAAAATATCCAAAAAGAACAAAGATCAGTCTTCAAAGGAATCCAGAAAACCATGATCGTCCAACTAGTTTCCCATGGTGTGATGCTCTCTGTTCCTCTAGTTGGATTGATTTTATGTACTTTACTTGAAATTCCCTATTTGTTACCGTTCGTAACGGTGATAGAATGTGGACCTACTGTAACGACGATTTTAACATTGATAAGTGTTCCGGAATACAGAAGGAAACTAAGAGTTTGTGTCAATAGAGTTGTCAGAAAATTACGTGTTTGAGAATATAAAAAATTCGAAATTGAGTATGGATCATTGACCAAATACAAATCCCCATAAACCTTATTTTTTCTTTCAAGCCTCAATCCCTTGGTGTCTGACATTAGAAAATGCTTGTTAATAACAAATTAATCTCTATTTCTTCTTATGTAAGATAGTAGGATATATTTTTCCCACATAGATCGTGGCAGAAATTCACTTCAAAAATGCTTTTTCGGAAACTTTTCATCGAGATAACTTTTTGGATTCTGATTTTCGGAATGTGTCTGACAGTTATTTTCCTTGTCATACTATACACTACGAGGAAAAAAACAAAAATAGAGTATTACACCTATTCTATCGCGCAAAATTGTATTTTCGACCTATTATTTGCTTGCTCCATAGCGAGTCTCAAAATGGACCAGCTGATTTACAACGATTATCACGTGTTCGGTGTGACTACATTCGATCACAAGATACCAGATTCCATCCTCCGAATAATAGGTTGGTTGGCATTTGGTACAACTATGCTGTCCTTACTAGGCACTTCGATCCCCTTCACACTACGGTATTTGATTATTTGTAAAAATAAATCCATAACGATGCCAATATTGATATTGCTCTATATCCCGGTCATTTTTTGTGCAGGAATTACCGTAATTGGATTAAATGCATGTCTCGTACTATCGGCTCCGGAACTAGAGAACCTCCAGATGAGACCTTATCTCCTTCCGCATTCTGAAGGCAGATTCTGGAATTTCTTCGCCATCAAAATCAACGAACCCAAAACCATTGCTGTCTACATTTTTATCCCAGTTATCATAACTATCAATTTCGCGGCTGTAATTTACTTCAACGTAAGCGTATTCAGAGCTCTCAATTGCGATCTATACACGGAATCAGAAAGAAAGGCATACTTGGATTTTCAGAAAACTATAGTCATCCAATCCTTGATCCAGTGCTGTTTCGTGACTATCCCTATGTCTGTAATAGGTGTGGGTTCTTTGCTAGGATTTAAGCAAGTTAACTATGCTGTCGGATTAGTCGAAATATCCCCGACACTCATGACCACTTGTACTATATATTCCGTCAGGAAATATAGAGAAAAAATTATAGAATTTCTTGATGACGGCATCACTATTTGCTACCATATTTTTGAAAACTGCTGTTAAAGCTCACTATGCAAAAGGATTTGATCTATACAACTGGAGAATTGAAATACCAAATGCTGACTGAATGCTAATCTGTTTTTTAAAAAGAAATACAGGTCATTACGATGTCATATTTCTAAATAACATAATTCAGTAATGTTTTTTCGAGAACTGTTCCTTGTAATAACTTATTGGATTGTTGTTTTTGGAATGTGTCTAACAGTCCTTTTCCTTGTCATACTGTATGTCACGAGAGAACAGCGAAAAATTGAATACTATACATACTCCATTGCTCAAAATTGTATTTTTGACTTGTTGTTTGCAGCTTCTGCTGGAGCTATAAAAATCAATCAAAGACTCCATAACGGCTATCATGTATTTGGTGTTACGACATTCGACCACAGAGTCTCCAAAATCATTATCAGAACGATGATACTAGCCGGGATCGGTATGACCATGCTGTCCATGTACTGTATCTCTGTTCCATTTGCGTTACGGTATCTGATTATTTGTAAACGTAGGCTCGTAACGATGTCAATGTTAATGTTGCTCTATATTCCGGCCATTACCTGTGTGATTATAGTCGTATTTGGGATGAATTCCTGTCTCATTTCATCAGATCCAGAACTCGAAGACATCCAAATGAAGCCGTATCTCCTTCCAAATGCCGAAGGAAGACTCTGGAACTTTGTCGCAACTAAAATCAGTTCGCCGAAAACAATTGTTCTTTATTTATTTCTTTCGATTACGGTGTTTATTAATTTCATCACAGCCATCTACTTTAATATAAAAGTATTCAAGGCTCTGAAAATCAACCTTTATTCTGAACACGAACAAAAAGCTTATTTTGATCTCCAAAAAACCATGGTCGTCCAATCTGTCGTCCAATTTTGCTTCTCCGTGGTTCCCTTTTCGGTCCTGGGACTGGGTTCTTTGCTAAATTTCAGAGATATCAGCTATGCTGTTGGAGTTATTGAGGTATCCCCAGCAGTCATGACCACTTGTACAGTACTCTCTGTACCTCAATACAGAGAGAAGATTAGGAATGGTTTTTATAACTTTCTATATTTCTGTTATTTTATTTTCGATAGTTTCTGAAAGATAGATAAAATTACTTTTGTTTTCAAAAACAGTTCCAAAGTTCTAATAAGAAGCTAATCTTCTATGCAAAATAAATATCTTCAAAAACACACTATTACAAAGAGAGATGGACTTTGTTAGAAAAAATATTACGTAGTAGATTTCGAAATAACTTGGATTCCTACTTTGACTTCGCACTCAATTAGTGACTTGAAGATTGCTGCATTATGAAAACCCCTGTTATAATCTATTTTAAACTACGTATTGAGTCAGAAGGAAATTGATGTAAAAAAACAAGATTTATAGAAATCCCATGCGGAAATAGCTTTCTATATTACCATTTTTAAAATGAGTCTAAAAGTCATTTTCTTTTTTACTCTACTATATAGACTAAATAAAAGCCAAACAATACGCTTACTTCATTATTCAAAATTGTGTTTTTGAATTTATTTTTCCCACTTCCGTTGTTTATTAAGAAAAACTTCCATACCAAGTGTTACGTATGCAGTGCTATTCTTAGTTATCAAATGCAGGATTCTATTAAAATACCTACAATCTCAAATTTAGGTTATTTACAGAGTTGGACTTTTTATCCTCAAGGTCTTTTTTTGAATTTTTGTGCATTCTCTAATTTTTATTATATTTAATGCGATAAATAATTAATATTTCTCAATTGCATTGGTTAACATCGAAAAAAAGTATTGCAGAATTCCTTCCTATTCCAAGAACTCAAGTGTCTAATCACATTGTTTTGATTTTACTATACATCCTTTTGAAAGTTATTCTACACTATCTTCGATTTATTTAATAAAAAAGAAGAATCCTCAAGTAATAATTCTCCTCTTCTGATTTGAAAATAATTCTTTAAACACTCACTATATTATTCATACATACCTTCTTTATGTTTATACTCTCTAACTTCTAATGACGTTCGGGAATTCGATGGATGACATACTCATTACAGTAACCAGTATAGTTTCGTACTTCGGGATCTGTTTGATATTGTTCTTCATCGGGTTGATTTTGTCTTCGAAGAAGAACAGAACAGTCGAGGGATACTTCTCCGCCGTCGCCAGTAACAGTATTTTCGATCTCATGTATTCTACAATCACGGCGATATT
>VOSG01000116.1:17327-87494 GCA_009761265.1 Halicephalobus sp. NKZ332
GATTTTGTCTTCGAAGAAGAACAGAACAGTCGAGGGATACTTCTCCGCCGTCGCCAGTAACAGTATTTTCGATCTCATGTATTCTACAATCACGGCGATATCACAAATATGTTGTTTTTGTAGAGATGGTTTCTATGTCTTCGTGATCAACAGACTCAACTACGAGCTTGGTCCATTTTTGACTAAGATTACTATAGTTGCTTACATATTCTCAGTAAACATGTGTCTTTATGCTGTTTTTATTCCTTTCTACATAAGATATTTGTTGATTTGTAAAAGACGAAATCTTCATTTCATGATGAGGACATCACTGTATTTGTTTCTTGTTATCTACAATCTTTGGATTTGCTTGTTATTCTACACAGCTTTCCAGACTTCTCCCAGAGAGTTGGCGGATTTGCAGATGAAACCTTATTTGAGAGGAAGTGAGAAAAGAAGATATTGGAACTTTGCTGGAGCCAGAGTTGTGAGTTTAAAATCTTGTTGAAAATCTACAAAGTTTATAATTTCTTACTTATTGTTGTGAATTTCTCTATTGAGAAAATGCAGTAAAGAAATTTTAAGCTATGTTCAAAGAATTAATCTTTTAGTAAGAAAGTTGTACTTTTCAGTTTTCGTCGTATTTTCTGACCGCATTTTTCTGTTCCGTCACTCTGGTTGCAACTAGTACTTCTCTCGCTCTGTTCTTCAACTACAAAGTGTTGGTGTTTCTCCGACGAGAAAATATCCAAAAAGAACAACGATCAGTCTTCCAAGGAATCCAGAAAACCATGATCATCCAACTAGTTTCTCATGGTGTGCTGCTTTCCTTCTCTGCTTTCGGAATTGTTATATTCAGTTTGTTTCAAATTCCTTACGTAATGCCGTTTGTAGCAATGATAGAATGTGGACCTACCATAACGACCATCCTGACATTGATAAGTGCCCCGGAATACAGAAGGAAATTAAAAATGTGCTTTGACCGAACGGCTAAACGACTGTTTTTTTGACAGAAAAAGGCTGAAATTAAATTGCAATGTTTTGGAACGATTCTGTTGTTTATAACCTCTCATTTAATGACTTTACTGTTAATCATTGATGCTATATAAATATAATTTAAAACGACTAATTGAACGATTTCCAGGAAGGTAGTAAAAAATTATCTAAAGTTTTTTATTTGTCACGTAGAAAATAATGAGGAATATTTTCTATTTCTGTTTAAAAAATGCACTCAAAATACAAAAGCTACAAAAAATTCGGTAGTTGGTGGAAAATTAATTTTAATTATTTGATAATAATGAATTCTTGTGAAATAAATCAACCTTCTCACAAAAAATTGATCTATATTGTTGGATAGGGTATGGAAGGAATCTCCTATGCCTAGAAATCATCTAAGTTCTAAACAAATGAGCACCGGGAAATTCCCAATTGAATTTCTCGTGCGTGCAGTTATCAAGTCCCCTAGAAACACAAAAAGAGCTATAAAAGCCAGATCTGTACGACCCTTAGTAATAATAGACATTCTATTTACTTCCTCTCTCCTGTATTTGTTTCTCTACATAAAGAGCATCAATCGATTCTACTCCTGTTTTCTCCACTCAACCATGATTCAACATATTAATATACACTATCAAAAAATTCCCATCTGAATCCTTGAATGATTAGTTTTTAGGATTTTTCATATGGCGATTATCTAAAATTTTCCTCAAAATGACAGTGTTCAGTATCCTTCAAAGTTGTGACTTTAAAGGGCAAATAGCGAACTACGTACGACTCTGACAGATAATAATAAGGTTATTTTTTAAATGAAAAACAAAGTTACATTTATGTGGAATAACCATGCTCTTTGAAAATACCCCTTGTATTCTGTAAAATTAACTTAAAATTCGAACAGACACCTATACTCTTTGGAGCGTGTACAAGGAAATTTTCCAAAATGGTCGCCACTGAAATTGTTCTAGGTGAATTAATCTACATTATCCCTTCTATAATACTGTACATCCTCGAAGTCTATGTGATGTTCTTCGGAATTCATAAATCTAAATTCAACAACTCGTCTTTCAATCATATATTCGCTATCTACGTCGTGAATAACATAATTTCCGAAATAATGTATTATTTCTTCACCCGAATGATTAGTGCGCCTATGTTTTCCGGATTTTTCGAAAAAATATCGGGTACTAGTATCATTCTGGGGGTATTTTGGCAGTTGCTTTTCCATACTTTATTGGTGAATAACTTGCTGGATTTGGTGTTAAGTCTGAATCGATTCACCGCGGTCCTGATGCCCATACGGTATAAGACTCTCTGGATCGGCAAGATTAGGTGGATTCTGGCCGTCATTATCATACTTCCGTACATACTCTTTTGGCCTATTCCGTTCGAAGAAGTAACAATTGCATATAATAATGTCAGCGAAGAGCACTATATTTTCTTCAACAAATTCCCACCTATAACGTGGCCCTTTGTCACGGCCATCTTCAGTGTTGCCATCACCGTAATGTGTTTTGGTTGTTTACTCTGCAATGTTTACGTCGGATTCAAGCTGCGCAGAAGAAAGAATATTGTAGCAGATCTGAATTACCAACAAGAAAAAGTGTACTTTTTCTTCATGATGTTTATCTTCGCAAGTCAACTTCTGAGTTGTTCTTCCATGGTAATTTTTAAGATTTATTTCGGAAAATAGAAACCTGCTTTTTAGTGGATGTTGAATTACGGCAATGCAGATGTATTCGAGTTTGCGCTGAAGTACCAGTTTATAGTATATGATCTGAGCAGTTTGATACCTGCTTGGGGACTTTTCTTGACAAGTTCAACTTTGAGGAAAGGTATCTATGAAGTCGTAACCAAAAAATCCGAACGAGTCACTAGATTGAATACCGCAGTAATGGGTTCTACAACTGGACCAGTTCAATTCTTCTGAATCTTTTTCATTGAATTTTTGTTTTTCAACCATGGAAACATACAATTTCCCATGACCAAAATATTGTGCTCTCAAACCTTCGAACTTCCAGACATCCATATCAGTGATTTGTCTTTTCTAAACAACATTTTTGTGTCTTTTTCCCGAATATTTCATTAACTTTTTCTATTTCCATAATTTCATGTAACTTCGTTTTCCAACTTTTTTCTTCTGTCATTGATTCAATAAAAGTTACCAAGATGAATAGAAACAGTTCTACACACTATGCAAGTATCCTGGCTTTGGATACTGTATTTTGTTCATTGATCATCTTTGAAGAAAAGAATTTGAATCTCGGATTTTCATGTTTGTTTTTTCGTCTTTTCCTCTTAAGATTCTATGACCTCTACGGCATTACTCCCTCCCTCTTCAGACATATGAGCTTTGGAGGAATTTATTTACTCTTTGATTTCCTGTACGGCATCAAAATGTCCAAAAACGATGGAACTTTTTTTAGAATCCAAGAATTTCCGGAAAAGACACAGCTGTCCCGAAAACCGTAAAAAAGAAATTTATTTCTCTAAACATCGATACTGTATTTCGAAATAAAAAGGGCACTTATATCGTTGCAAACGCCTCCGAATTTTTCTAGCATCCTGGAGTTTTTATTTTTTCGAAGAAAATAAACCAATATTTATTTTTACTTTTTTATTTAATTAATGGATTTTGTTTATCAGGAAAGAAAATCTACATGATTTGAGAGAATCCGAAAAAGAGATATGAGTAAATTTTCCTTGAAAAAATGAATGTACTTCTTTGACGAACATCGATGGGATTACGGAGGCGGGTGTATAGATATATTATAGTGGTTTCCGTCTAGAGATATACGTGGATATAAAATAGAGATTCCTACCGAGATATATATAGGTATATTCCAGAGATTTTTCCTCGAGAAGTACATACTGACATATCATAAATATTTTCCATCGAGGAAAACTAAAACTTAAAAATGGAGACCAATTCGATTATAAATAGAATTTGTCGGTTGTTCGTTGTCCAAGCTGAGTTTTTTAAATGTGTTCGTTCGTTTCTGAACTTTTTCAATTTTTCCGACAAATTTCTTTGAAAATTCAAAATTCCAATTTTTTTAAATTGAAGAAAATTATTCCGAAATTTCCTTCTCAATACGAATGATCGACGATTTTTTACTTTACTTCTTGAAATCCATCATCTTGTTTTTCCCAAAAATGATTAAAATTACCTTGTACTTTTTTCTGGAAATTTTCCCCATATTGCTTCCACCCCTAACCCTTTTCTTTGTAGTAAACATGATCGAATTACTCTCGGATTTTTTTTCTAAATCAGACGTTTCCTGTCTGAACCTTCTTTTTTGAAATGTGTTGTGGAATTTCTAACGGCGATAGAATTTTCTTTTTAAATTTTATTTTATTTTTTCCGGTATCACCATGAAAAAAGTGGTCTGGAAATTAGTGGAATTTTCGAATTAAATTACTTTTATTAGTTGCCTAAATTCAAAAAATTAATCCATTTAGGCAAAAGGTTTTCTATTCTATGAAGGACATTTTTTTATTCTTCGTAAGAATCGTTTCTTAAAACTTTATTTATTTCGGAACTCGATTCGAGAAGGAAAAGTTTTATTTTTTTATCCCAGAGGGAATTTCATTTTTCTAAATTCAATGAAACAAAGGTTATTAACTTGGGAATTGATTATACTTGTTCCTAACTGTATTTGTATATCCTGAGATTAGGTTTATATAGGATCGATAGTGCAGGGAGCGAGTCAATTATAACCTGTCTACGTAGTACAAAAATGCATCTTATTTTTTAGGTAAAATTGTTTGATTAAAAATTCAGTCGAATTATAGCACATAGTAAACATGAGTTGATACGTGATAGGATAAAGTTTGATTTTCCTTCGATTATTGTAGTACTCGTGAGATTTGAGGAATAAAAGCGAACTTAGACTGAAAAATATAGAGTAAAAGACACAAATTGGCCATCTTTTGTCAAAAAGATTTAATTTCCGTTCAAGGGCCATTGAATAAAAGTTTTCACTTTTTTCATTTTTAATTTCGACTAAGTCATTGATAGTGTTATTTTTCATATAAGTAATTATGTCATCTTTTTCCCCAGACGAAAAAATAAACAAAAGAAAGAAAACTTTTGATGAAAATAAAAGTGAAAAAATAAGAACTTCGTTTCAAGGATCCCGGACGGAAATTGAGCTTCGAATTCAGAGTAAGTCGCAGTTGGTTTTTTTAATTACTGTACTCTGAATTTCGGAAATGAAATGGTGTAAATTTTCCCAAAATAACTATTTTCTGTAAATTGTGTTGAAAGCTGTTCTATATTTTTTTAATTTTTATGATTAAATTTTCCTTTGATATGTTATTTTTTTAATATAAAGAAACGTAGTGACCATTACTATGAAACTCTTCGAATGAGCAATAAAAACAAACATGCAATTTTGAGAATTATCATTAGGTTTGTCATTTTTCGAAGAGTAATTTTCGTTGGAAAATATATTCGGAAAAGTACAATTTCCTTTTTTCTTCACGAGACTAAGCGAAAAACAAAAATTAAAGTTAAGTTTTATTTTGGCTATTTTGATGTTGATGAAATTTTTCCACTAAAGTTCAATGTCATAAAAATTTTGGGACGTTCGAACCTTGTCTTTCATAAATTTTCAATGCTGTAAAATTTAATTTTCGATAAGGATTTTTTTCATTTAAATAATGTCACGTTTTTCCAGAAAATAAACTGATGGAAGATTCTTGAAAATTTGATTCATAGAAAGTATTAAAACCATGTTTATTTTTCCGAGTCTAAAAAATCCGAAAACTCGGAAAAAATTTAATTAACTGGGACCAAGTTCGAGTTTTCGAAAAAACTGGAGAATAAAGTTGACTTTACGTAAGACATCCAAGGACTCTTCTTTATGGAAACTGTAATTGGTTTTTGAGTTTTTAATCCATAGGAATTCTTTAGAAAAAAACAATATTATTTTTGCATTGGATTTATATAGGATTTTTATGTAATTTTTCGTACATTATTTGGGTTCTGAACTTCCTCGAAGAGAAATCTAATAAAATCTACATATTGGATTTACATGGGATTTTGTTTTAAATCATTTTATTCTTTGTATGGTATTTAAACCCAAAACTTCCGGAAGAACGGACATAGTAAAGTTATAAATTTTCTTTCTCAACTAATCTCTTTTTACACTGTTTAAACCCAGAACTTCCGGGAACAAATACAGCAGAGTACGTATAGTGAATTTATACGGACTTTTCTAATGATTTTATTTTTTTGCACATTATTTGAACTTAAAACTTCCGGAAAAAAGAATATTGTGGAGTACAAGTATTAGATTACCACGAATTGTTTTTAAATAATCCTTGTTTTCTTCAACATCATCCAGTCCCTAAATCTCTCCAGCGACCAGCCACCCGAAAATTCCTTGTTGTACCACTTCTGACAGCATGTCATTCATGTTTAAAATTTCCTTGTTTTTTAAATTTTAAAAAAATAATATATAAGAATTTTCTTTTTGTCACGCAAAAAGTAGGAGTGTCATGAAAACTTTCTTGTCAAAATTAGTTTTTATAAATTAATAAATTTTTTTATAAATTAATAAATTCCTGTGAATATTTTAAAATGTTTATTTACAATGATAGATTTAGAGGCAAATTTCATGCTTCGAAAAAGTAGGGGTTCTGACTCCCCCCGGGCACGCAAGAATTCCAAGGAATCCGGAATCATGAAATTCTTTGGCCTTTGCACAAATTATTTTTTATATTCATATGAACGTCACCTTAAGGATCAGTAGCATCAGTAACTAGACTTATAGTTAAGGAATAAATTAAATATTAATCCTCTCGAAACTAATGTTCGTTTTCATTTAATATTCTGATCTTTATTTTTTTGATGAAATATTCCTCATAGTCCCACAATGAACGATGTTTGGTATATTCCTCTACCATGGAGTTAGTTCCTGGTCCTTTGAGTACTATTCAGCCCAGAACCAAATGAATTAGTTTCTGATCTTTGTTTTAGAAACATTTTTTAATACTCCACTTTATTTCTTGATTTTTTGTAGAATTATTTCTATTTTGTAAAGATGTTCCTTGTTGCAGTTTTCCATTAATTCCCATATAGTGCAGACTACAGACAAATATATAAAATTGCACCTACTCCTTAACTGAATTTAAGGTGATGTCTTTTTCTTTAACCTAATTATATGTATCTTTTTCTCTAAGAGTCTTTGCATTGTGTCCCTATTTTGCTTAAAGTACTAGTCTCCCGAAAACCCGCCGGGAGAACCCCATCTGTGAATCGTGGGTTTAATTACATCCTTATTGCCCTATTGCGACATTACTAAATACGTTAAGTTTTATCCATAGAATGTTCTTCCGTGTTGGAAATCCACAAATTTTTTAGTTGTATTTTTTCACCCAGAAATCTCTTTTTTCGAGTTGTATTTTTCCATCCAGAAATTATTCTTCCAGGTTGTCGGAAGTTTTTATATGGTTGTATGTCAGCAATTTACTTTTCACTTTTCCAAATGACAGTAAGAAAAAATGTTATTTTCGGTGTTTCGAAACTTTGATTGGAAAGAGTGGGGTTGCTTTCAATATATTGCACTCTTATACACGTTCATTTACTATGAATTATGTGAAAGTTCCGATTTTTCCGTCTAAAAGAATGAAAAAATTAATTTCATCAAAATATTTTTAAAATTAAATTAAAGTCAGAAAATTCTGATATGAAGAAAATATTTTTCTTTTATATTAATTTAGAAGTCTTTTTGTCGAAAAAATACGAAAAAAAATTTATTAAAATATAAATTTTTTATCTAGATCCTCTTTCATTCCGTCAATCCAAGATAAATTGAGCATTATTTTATTTTTTAGAGAAGGTTAAAACCATATATCAAATATCATAAAAAGTAAAAATAGATTTTGATGGAATTGATTTCGATATTTATAAGCTAATCGATGATCCGAAAATTACCATATTATAAAACCATCTGTGTTCATAAATCCCCTAAATACAAAAGCTAAATTTTTATAATGGATAAAAAAATTATTTTTTAGCAAAAAATCAAAAATATTATCTTTATTTTTTCTGACCTTTGAATCTGACATCGAAAATTCCAGTTTTATCCTATTCATCCCGTTTAGAACGAACCTCTGAAATCCATCAAATTTATTTACATTGGTCTATTGTCTTTGGACTCTCGAACCTAGGTCTAAAAATTTTTCGACTTCATTCATCTCATTGCCCACGTTTTTAAAAATTCAAATTCCTCAATTGTTATTCTGGAGATCTTCCAGACGTTCGGAAAAAGAGTTCTGAAATTTTTCGTAAATCTTCCGCTTTTTTAAATCCGAAAAAAGAACATAAAAGCTTCTGAGAATTTTCATTAGCTTTTTTTAACTTTGGTTCTTGCGATGAAAAGTTTTTCAACTTTTTTTAAATTTTTAAATTTTCGAATTTTTAAATTTCTAATTTTTACGTTTTATTTTCTCATGCGTAGAAAATCTTTTTTCACTTGATCCCCAATCCATGTGGAAATTTTAGAATTTATTTATTCAGATTGTCTCTAGTGTAATTTCTTCGACTTTTTTTACAATTTTTTTATTTTCATTGAATACGAATTTCATCCGAGTTGTTTGTTCATTAATGAGACTTCACGCTTCGGCATAATTGATCATAGTTCCATCGGTAGGTAGAAAAGATCGTTTTGGGAGTCAAAGTAAAAATTGAATTAATTTTGGATGAATATTTTTCGCTATTTTTATGAATTTTCTATCATTTTTGCTTTTTTATTACTTTAATTTTTACGGATTTTTCATTAAATTGTATTTAAGCACTTGACCTCATTTGATCTCAGATAATTTAATTACGAACTTAAGTATAGCTTTGAGGAAAACAATTACAGCCGCAATTTTTCTGAAAGTGTTCCCTTCAATTTTTTCGAGTTTTCAAATTTAAGAATTAAAGATGTAAAAATAGCTTTTTAATATTTTTCTGGAAAAACAAAAATAGGTCTTCTTCGATGACTTTTTCACATTTAAAAAATTCCAGGAAATATAAAATTCTGGATTTTTTAGTAATCAAGATTTTTTTCGATGCCACGTAAATACTGAATTCTAGTTTTTGGTTCCACCTGAAAAAATTCAAAAGTTCTTTTCGAATTATTTTTTGAAAATTCATTAGTGATGTCTACTTTTTATGATATAATTTAGAAATTTGCAGCTTACGTAAGCACTAATTTCCACAGCTTTGGGTTTTAACTAGAAAATTTCATATATTCACGTCAAAACGTTTTTGAACTTTCATTATTTTTCTTTTTATAAAATTATGACTGGAAAAAGTGAAGAAGGGAAATTTTGAGGGAAATTTACCCCTTTTCTCTCTGCATGTACTTTTGAAAAATGAAACCTGTTCAAGTTCCCAAATGAACGTCTTTTCATTTTCCTAATTCGCAATTTTCTTATTAGTCATTTTTTTGCAAAATTCAGTATCCAAAATATACTTTGACTTCATCCTCGAAAAATACCTGTCAATGTTCTCGTTCTTGAAAGAGACGGATTACTTCCTTATTTTGGCACATTTAGAAAGTCAGTTTATAGGAAATTATATAGAAAATTTAATCAGAAGAATGTAGGGACCTTCTTGTTAAAAATCTGGATTTTCATGTATCAAATTCCGGAACTCGAGGATTTTTATAGATGATGACTTTTTAGTATAGGATACTCCTTAGTATTGTGGAAAACACATTACTAAAATTTTCAAAACAGTAGTTTATTTTTACTTTTCTGTATATGAAAATTTATATTTTCTACTTTTCCATACGTCAAACACCATATTCTTCGACTATTTCATATATGAAAATCCATCATTACTCTCCAGTGATTTGCGATTTTCGTGTTTTTTAAATTCTTCTTTTGCGACTTCCTCGTATAACCAAAACACATTTCTTCCTTGACTATTGTTGACAAAATTCATTACCCTATTCCCTACGGACTATTCTGCTTGATTTCAATTTTTTTCGAAATGTGAGAACACTTTTTGATAAAGTTAAAAACAAAGAGCGTAGGCTGTCAGGAAGACTCCCAAGTCGTGTGTTTCTTTCTCGTCGTTTTTCATCCAGACAAATGGGCTCATCGGCCTTCCTTTGTTTCTGGGTCTTGATAGACAAATTACATAATTACCATCTTGTTTGATATTTTAAATTTACGTTTATTATTTTTTAAACTTTTATTGCCTTGTTTGACGCTTAAAACTTCAACTTAATCAATTTCCGATATTTTTGCTTTTTAATATTTGTATTCTCTGCGTACAAATTCCCAAAAGTAAAATACAGTAACATGAGATTAGTTTCATAATCACGTTTTAATTTTTATTCTCTTGAAATTAATTGAATTGCAGAATTGTCTGGATGTTTTTTAATGAAAAATTAATTACATGCAGAATTGTGTGAAATTTCTAATAATTTTCCTTTTCTTGATACAAAAAAAATTGTCAGCACATTTTCAGCCATTATCCTTTGATGTGGTCAAGGATAATTTTCCTGAATGAATTTCTTCTAGATAATATCGAAATTTCTTATTTAATTAAAAAGTTAGATAGTGATTTAATTGCTTTTAATGTTGTTAATTTTCGTCACCATCCTATATTGGTTCTTTTTATCAGATTTTGAGTAGTGTCTAAAAGTAGAGTTTCTCTACATGGGTACGGTTATAGATTTATTTTATTAGATTAAACTCTGTCTTAGATAGTAACTAAGAAAATAGGAGACCATACTCTGTAAATACCATCTAAAATGAATAATAATATCCAAAATAATAATATCTTCTTTCCTTGAACATCATTTACGGTTTTTCTCGATATTTTCCTGCCTAAAAACAGTAATTTTCCTTCATGGATACTGTTTTTAAAAATTGACTCACACTTTTTTTTAAAATTTTGATGACTTCGACTTTTTCTTTTTTTACTTTTTAAAAGTCTTCTATTTTTTATTTTTCATTATCCTCCATTCAAAATCCGAGTTTATCATATTGCTAAAAACGCCTACTTCCACACATCCACATCTCTTTTTTCGCTAAAAAATTTGACGACATCCTTTTTCACTAAAAATTTCAGGACATCCCGAGGTGCTCGTCAAAGCCGAAATTTACTTGTCACTCCTTGACCTGGGGATCAGGAAAGACATCCGAGCTCCTCTTTTTTGCTCACTAATGCTGTTCACTCACTTTTTTTCGATCTGATATTGGTACAAGGCCCTTTATTGTTGAAGTAAACTTCTTTATTATTAAAATGCGGATGCAGGATATTGTTCGGAACGGGTCTCCCTCAGGCAACTGGACCGAAGTTGATTGTGGATGGTTCGATGAAGTTGCCGAAATCCAGGTTCGTTAAAGAGAAGCCAAAAATCAGAAAACATCTGCAAAGTGCAGAGTGAACATTAGCTTTGCATATTGCACACAATATTTTTTAGCCAAGACATATCGTTAAATGTTTCCTCGAAATTATTTTTCTGAAATGATGTGTCTGGAATTTCAACCAGGAAAATTTATCTCTTCCCGTTGGAAATACAAAAAAATATTTTCAAAAAGACGACAGATATTTCGAGAAAATAACATTAAATTAGAGTACGAATAAAAACAATAAAAAATTTTATATTTATTTCATCCTGAATCAAAAAATTTAAAAAATAACAATTCAAAATTCAATACTTTTACAATCTCGAATATTTCTATTTTCACTGTAATTTTGCCCCTTCATTTGTATCATGACCTGATGTCATTTCTCAACCTTATGAATAAAAAAGTTAGTCTTATAAAGTTACTTTTTAAATTAATCATGACAATTTTCTCTTAAATTAAATTTACACAAGTTATTTTCTACATTGATTTTACAAAATTATTTTTAGAACAGCATATACTGGAGACACAAGGGGGCAGGAAACATGATCTTCCTCTACGTCTTCATCTGTGCCTTCGGGGCCATCGCGAACCTCCTGGTCATCGCCTCCTTCATCAAGACCCCTCATCTCCACAACCTCAGAAACTACTTCATTGTGAACCTTGCCTTCTCTGATCTCATGCTTTGTATCGTCACTGCCCCAGTTACTGTGTACTTCACTGTAAATCTTTTCTGGCCCTTCGGGACTCTTGCTTGTCAAGTGACGGCCTCGATGCAAGGAGTGAACACCTTCGTCTCATGTCTGACTCTCGTGCTGATCGCCATGGACAGATTTCTCCTGACACTTTGTCCTGTAAAATGGCGTCTCGCCGCGAAAGCTCCCTTGGTGTGCTACTTGGTGGTCTGGTTGACAGCAATTCTTGTTGCCGCTCCTTATTTTTTCGCTGTTTCCGCTGAGGATGTTCAACTGGATCCTTGGACTGCGAAGTATACTGTACATATTCTGGATATTTGTGGGAAGTCGAAGCCGCAGATTTGTCTCGAGAGAACTTGGCACAGACTGCCTTTCTCGAGAAAGACCTATACACTCACAGTACTCGCCATACAGTACATTCTTCCGTTGTCTGCTCTCGGTTTCGCTTACACTCAGATCGGTTCCACAATCAGGAGACGGGTAAAACACTCCACTACAGTAGACCAGCAGAGGAAGCAGATCCTTGTCCAGAGAAACAGGAGGGCAGTTTTGCTGCTTTTGCTACTGATACTGATTTACGCTATTGCCTGGCTTCCCATCAATGCCTACAATGTCCTGAATGTCCTGGATGTAATTGAATTCAGCCAATCGAGATATATCTTCTGTCACATGATCGGGATGGCCTCGGCTTGTCTTAATCCCATCATGTACGCCTTGATCAATGAAAGCTTCCGGAATGCTTTTTTGGCGATGTTGAGACCAGTCTTGTCGCCTTGCACAAAGTACATCGCTGTTTCGCCTCCCTTGCCCACAAATACCACTTTTAGTTACACATTAAATAGAAAGGTGAGTTGTTCGTTCCAAGATCAAAATTATCCTTCAAAGAAAAATAGTTCTTTCATTTGCAATTTTAAAAATATCTTTTACAGGAAGATTCGCCAGAAAAGAAACGAGAGATGGGTCCGATGGGCTTGAAGTCACTGAACGTCGCCACAACCCAGTTCGCTGAGCCTCTGGTAGCACTGGAAGACGATCAATTTTGCTGATTTTGAAAAAATCTTCACTTTGTATTAAAAATGATGGAAACGGTTCTTGTTTGATTGCTTTAATAAAAAGTTTTTATTTCCACAATTCGGGTAATGTTTCTAAGAGAAAAATTTAAGCACAATTGATTCTCGAAAAGAAAACCTTTTCCCAAAATCAGGAAATTCAAATTTTTCTTCTTTTTTCTTAATTTTCAAGTTTCGTCTTATTCAACGTGGACTCCGGTAATTCGATTCTAGAATCCACGGTTCCAGATACTAATTTCGATTTCCAACCAATGGAATCTCCAGAAGCCATAAAAGCGAAAATTCTCGAGTTTCTCACTCTTCTCAAAGAAAATCTACCTCAAAATGATCCAAACTCCATCAAGATCGATTCTCTATTGAAGATGAAGAACGGACTGGATATTTACTGTCGGATAGCTGCTCAAATTCACCATCTTGTTAATCCCTATTACGGCAGTGTGAAGGAAAACCTTTTCAACATCCAGAAATTGGTTCTTCTCATGAACCCGAATTCTTGGAATCGCTTCAAATCCTGGAACGAAGCTTACTGCGAAGAAATCGACGCTGAATCGAAGAAATTTATTTACGAAATTTACGAAAAAGTAGGAATTTCATTGTTTTCATATATCGAGAATCCGTTTCAGCTCGAACGTGATTGTGAAATGGATTTCCAACTGATGAAAGACTACATGGCCGAGTTCAAATCTCTGCATGAGCAGATCGAAGGGTGAGTTTCGCCAAGATTTGATATGTGAAAGTTCAAGTTTGTAGAAACAACGGAGCTTTTACTGCTTCTTATCACAATTCCGGACTCGAGAAACACCAAAGAAAAGTGGAGGAATGCAAAAGGAGTCTTTACTGCAATGTTTGTGACCAAAGAGCTCTCGTCATGTGTTGCTTCGGCGCCGGTTACTGTTCCGAAATCTGTCAGACCAAGGACTGGATTCTCCATCAAGCCAGATGTACCCGAGAAATCTTCGTCGTTAACTGTAACCAGCAATCCAGGATCGAAAGAATGCAAATCGAGTCCACACACCACGAAACCGATAAATAAGTCTAATTGTTTTTATTCCCGGGATTTTCGACACATTTTTAGAGGCACAAGCTTGACTATTTTTGAAGCGTAACTAGTTGCGCAAAACTTTTCATAGGAATGGATATCGGGTCCGTCGCTGATGGCAAGTTTCGGCACGGATTCACCCTGATTGTCGACTATTTGCCACGACAGACGAAACCTCACTTCAGGTGGACTCCTTGAAGGATTATGTCGCCTTCGATCGATAATCTGTCGATCGTTCTGGGACTCGTCTTGTGTTCGTAGGTCCCGACGAGACAGTCATCAACGTATACCTGAAACAGAAGAAGTTAATATGTTGGGGGATTTTGGGGACTCACCACGAACTTATTTTCTTCACAGTAGATGAGCAAGTCGAAGTTTTTCTTCCTCTTGAACGGGAAAGGTTCGTTCTGGAGTTTTTCTTCTTGGCCCCAGTTTTGACCGACCTTTGTGTTTGTGACGATTTTCTTCGCAGGAAATCTGGGATTCACTCTGAAGGCAATGTCCTGTCCTGCATGAAAGTCTATGAAAAACTGCTTCGCCTTCTTCTTCGCCAAGGCAGAAACATAGAGCTTTCTTCCGGGATAAAAGTTTCCAGGGACATCAGCGGCATAAGGAACAGACTGAAAAATCCAAATCACCAAAGTTCTTTGACACTTTTTGTACTCAGCATTGTCCAAACAGATGAATCATAGGATGATCAATGTTTGTACAAGAAATATAGTAAGAAGTTTAAAATGCTTTTAAATATTTTTAATGTGTAAGAAACTTACATAGTACTTTCCTTCCCAGGAGACAGAATACAACTCCACATCGCCATTTATGTAAATGTGAGTGACGTTGTTCAAAGGTAAATAATGAGCGAATTTCGCTACCAGTTTGTGTTCCACGAAAATTTCGTACTCTTCCTCGTGACATCTCACTCTGATATCAAACTCGTCTCCTGGCTGCCATCGATGTTTTATGGTGCCTTCTCTTCCCCATTGGCCGTCAATACAGGCATTGAGATGGATTTTCTTGTTGGAGACATCGGTCCTGAAACAGAGTAGTCTGTTGTCGAGAGAAGTTACTTCTTCGTCGAGTTCCACTCTGGGACCCCCGGTGAGATTGATGACGAATTCGTCTTTTCCGACTATTATTCCTCTGACGATGAGAGACTGTCCGGGTTGAAGTTGGTTTCCTTCGAGTTTCGAAAGGTATGGAACGGGCTAAAAATTAATAAAATTAAAATTTATTCTCGATTTTTATTTTTATTATGAACCAAGAAATTAACTTACAAAACTATTATTCCTTCCAGTGATGGAATCCTTTTTCGTGATCTTCTTTCTGTGAAGCCCGAAAAGTTTCCTTATGATTGAAGCCATTATCAATTATCTGGAAATGGAAAATTTAAATCAAATTCTGAACCGAAATAATACGGAACGTTCCGCGTCTACACTGACAGAAATAAAATATAAAAGTACAGGTTAAAATAAAAGATACAGTTTAAGAAAACTCAAAAATTCCAAGAAATCCTGACTTGTTTTGAAATGGAAATATAATTAAAATAATTGGACATATCTCATCCAAGACTTGTTTTGAGACCCAAATACTAAGGAAAGTATAATTAAAAAACGTACAACATATCATATCGACGTTGATATAGAAGCGAAGCGAAAACAATTAGGAAAAACTAATTCAATATTTACTTTGAGACAAATATAATCTTAAAAATTCAAAGACTGTTTTCAAGTTCATGCTAACATAAAATTATAGTTTTAAGGATTTACGCTGAAACAAGAACATAAATCTGAGATTTCGCAATGTTATTTCCCAACCACAGGTTGAAAAAAGAACAAAGTTAGAAATTCGAAATGCTGTTTTCCAAAAACAGAAATCCAAATTTAAAAACTCGAGATTGTTTTTCAAACCGACGTCAACTAAAAGGTATAAATTAAAAAATTCAGAACGTTATTTTTCAAACAGGTTGAAGCAAAATACAATTACAGAAATTCAAAGAACTGTTTTTTAAATTGACGTCAACCCAAAAGTATAAACCTAAAAATTCGAAAAATTATTTTGAGCTTATATTGACGGAGTAGTTCTAAAAATTTGAAATATTTCGTTTGAAATCCATGTCAACACAGAAGTATAACAAAAACCTTGGGTGACGAATACACGGAAGGAGGAAGAGATCAAATAGAAACAAACCGGAAGAAAATCCGCTTTTTTTTGAACAGGAAATAATTTGTTTCAAAAAATATTTTGCAAAAGTTCTCAAATGGCACCAACTGTCGTCTAATGGATATTTATTAACATTCAGAAAATAAAAATTTGATCTTCATCGAGAGTCAGAAGACGAAAACTCATTTATCGACAGTAAGAGAATATAGATTTGATGTTTCTCGAGAGCCAGAAAACAAAAAAGGATGTTTATTGACAGCCGAAGAACAAAAAAGGAGAATTAACTTGTTCTTGAACGGTCAAGTGAGGTCAACCGGTAAACATAAAAGGTAAATACTGAATGAGACCAGATGGATTTTCGGCTTTTTTAGGTCCTCCATTTTCGCGGCAAATCTGGCATTAAGGATATTTTCGATTCGTTTTTATGGCCAATTTTAATTTTAATGAAAAAGGAAAATTATTTCTTGTCGGTTTTCGGCAAAATCCAGAGAAAACGAATAATCAAGACCTCTGGAAAAATAATGAGTAAAATTTCCTCCAACTTTTGCAATTTCTAAAAAACTTAATTATTTAATTCAGGAAAAAATAAATTGATTGTTTTTGAATTCAGAAAAATAACGAGGAAAATTATTCAGAAAAATTCATAAATTTTTTGTTGACTTTAAAGATGATATTTTGAGGAAAATTGATGGTCTGCAGAGAATTTGCAAGGAAATTATAGATTATAAAACAGGTTTGGAGGGATGGCTATCAATGGAATTTCAGAGAAAAATAGGATTGAAGGATGATTCATGGGAGTTTAAGGTTATTAGAGGGCTTTGTTTTTGATGACCGGAAAAAGCAACGACCGGATAAAATTTTGAAATCAACTCAAATATCTATTTTATTAAATCAAGCCGTCTCAGTGATTAAGAAAAATGCGGAACTACATTCTCTACACTTCAAAATAACAACATTTTTTCGCCAGACAACATCTAAGATTCATTTAACCAAATTAAATTGAGTCTTGAATATTGTCTAAAAATAGAATCTATATGAACACCGTCTAAAATTCTCTAAAGTAATTTCAAACAATACTATTTTTGAAGGAACAGTCATTTTACTCAGTCACTATCTAAATCTCGAGATCGAACATTCTTGTCTCGAAAACTACGAAAAATTGTAAAAAACCTTCAATTTTGAACGAGAAAATATTAAAAATGTTTCTCAAATTAAAAAGACTAAACAAAGAATTGTCTTAGCGTGGGTGGAAATGGTCAGAATAATAATTTTAACTACATTTTAAATAAATTTTAAGATGTTTATTCAAAGGTCGATTGGACGCTGAGCAAAATTTTTCGAATTCTTTTTGCGAAATAACAAGCTCGCGCTCGATTTTGACCGAGGACTGACAAGGACGTTCGGCTTGCTCCTGGTCTTGCTCCAACTCCAATTCCGACTCCAAGTCCAGCTGCGGATTCCTTCCTGTCATATTTCCCTTTCAAAATTTTCAAAACATTTCTGGAAAACCTGTAAAGATGAAAAGGAATATCGGGCGGGCAAACTGAGAAGAGGGAAACTCGGGTAGTGGATTGAGAAAACGCTTTGGAAAGTTTAAAAATATTTTTTAAAGATGATTGTCTGGAAAGAAAACTGTCACCTGGGATATTGGTCAAAATCTTATGGAAATTACTGCTCTATTTGTTAAATAAAAAACTTTTCACGAAAATCGGGAATGGCTTTGAATAATTGTTTAGCCACTATCCAAAAAAATTTATAGTCACTATTAAAAAAACCACAACCAACGTCTACTGTCTGTATTGTCCGTTGTCCAACATTCACCTCTTTTTCCTTTTTCGAAACATTGATTGTTTCTAAAGAAAATCCAAAAAATGAAACAAAAAATCCGAATCCATTGCTATCGAAAAAAAGAGTTTACCTTTTACGAAACAGATAAAACAAATTTCAGTTTTCACCATTCAAAAAGTAAATTCATTTTTCATAAAATAATTGAAAATGAATTTAAGCTTTAATCAACCCAAAATTAAAGCCGAAGTGTCAAAATCAGGAGATTGGAGCCCCTTTTCTCTCTGTCAATCTAGAGAAAAAAATTTGGAAGGAAGATAAGATAAAGCTGGAAAACCGAAAAAGTTAGTTCTTGCCTGAAGCAATTTGGAATGGACTGGATGCATATTGACGTAAAAAATTATTTCCCAGGGAAATTAAACAAGACAGTTTTGAGATTTATGGGAACTGGAAAAGTCACACAAAACCATAGATACTGATTGAAATGAACAATTGCAAAATGGAACCAGATGCTATCTATTTTCTGAAAAATCAACTTAAAATGGTGTCTATACAAAGAGATTCTATCTATTTTGAACACCACTGAAATACAATGAAACGAATTAATAGGATAGTGACTGGAATTAATCATTTTTAAAAAACCAGTCACTATCCAACTTTGTCTTTAATTTAATAAAAAAATAGACAATGTATTAAGGCAAAAAACTAATTCAAACAACCATTTTCGCATTAAAAAAACTTACGCAATCGAAGAAAAAACAGTTCGAAAATTTTTGACGTTATTCATTTTCAAAAAATAACTCGAAAGTAGAACTCAGAACTTTTCAAACTCCACCCTAACCATAAATTTATCACATAATCTGAGATAAAAACTCATGACTCATATCAAGCACGAATAAAATATTTGAAATGATTTCCATTACGTCACTATTCTCTTCAGAACCTCAATTAAAATTTAAAAATTAGCTTTATCAACTTTTCGGATCTTCTGATTTCACTCGAATTTTCGGGGAGATTAAAAGTGAAACAAGACTGAGATCACGACTTAGAAGCTATCAAGTCGAGGAGTATCTAGACCCGAACCAATAAAACGGAATCGGTCAAGGAACCGTCGTTAATTAAACATTTTTTTCGGAAAAATGAAATTAGAAGATCAAAAGGAAGCTGGTTTCGCCCGAAAATTATATCCGAGGAAATTAGAAAAAATTAAAATCGATACAGAAGATCCGTATTACTAAAATATAGTGATATAGTTATCTTTTAATCAAGAATATCTAAATGGAATACACTTGTAAAATTTTCAGTAATTAGCACGAAGGAGTTATACATGTTGATATATGGTTATCTCGTATCATCGAAAATAATCCATATGTGATAGACATAAATTTTCGATAATTGATATGGAAAAGACTCATATCACAAAAAGAAAACGGTATAAGGCTGTCTCATATCAATGGAAACTTCCTGTACAATACAAATTCACAAATTTTTTACCTTACAGAACTATATCTATTTCTTTCTCAAGTTCTATTAAGAAATTTGAAAAAATATCAAACCATATTTTAATACAATAACCTTAGAGATATTTTACATCATGCGAATGTACTTTTGACTTATTGATTCAGAATTATTTTCATAAATTGAAAATCTCATCAAATCAATATCATCCGCCACCTGTTATTTCCCCATCAAAAATTCATCGTTTTTCGGTCACCTGGAAATATATAAAATATTCTCCATCGAAAATGTTAACAGCTTTGTAAATAAAAACCGAAATAATTTAATCAAAAATTTTCTGATAACAAAGAGATCAATGAGAAAGAAACCAAAATAACAAAAAAATTTTCTTTATTCCGGTTTTTGTTCCCCTCCGTCGAAAAATGCTAGTTTGGCTCCTCGATCTCGTCGTGATCGCCGTGATTGGACAAACCCACCCATGCAAAAACAAGAAAAAATGAAATAATTTATCTTAAGAATAATTTTTAAAATTATTATGTCATTCACTTAGGTTTAGTGACAGGTTGATCAATCAAAAATAACAAAAAAAAACAAAAAAACAAAACCTGTCTTTGAATATTGTCGAAGGGACAGGAACCTGGAACGTTGTAAACTCGGTGGAAATGGACTGGGGTTGTAAATTCAGAAAGCGGGTAGGTAATGTCTAGAAACATAAAACCCTTTGTTAGACATTTCCAAAATGGGATCTAACTCTATGAAATAAATACTTAACCATGTCCATTTGCAGAGATTTTATTTTTACATTATCCAAAGTAAGACTAAGTAAACACAAGATAGTAATTAAAACAAACCACTTTAAAAGTATCCAAATTATTTTATTTTTTAAAATAAAATGGGAAAGTAGAGACTCTAAGGACAAGGAATTATTGAGAGTAAACAATTTCGAAATCAAAGGATAGTGATTGAGAAATATGATTTTTATAGAGTACAGTATATATGGGTATTTTTATATTTGAAATGGGGAACCAGACTAACAAATAGATGAGAAAGACTCCATTTGACCTCCAACAGGGCTCATGTCGTTCAACCTTTTCTCCCTAATTCCTAATTACAGAAAAATCAAACTGTCTAGTTCACATTCAATTAACTCCATTTTCGACTACTTTCGTAACGCCAAATTCCTCTGGCCACTGTCAACAAAAACAAATTACCTTTTCAAGGTGGATCGGGTTTAATTAATTTCTAAATTAATCGACATTAATTAAATTAATCAATTTCAATCGCATTCAGAGTCTCAATGAAAAGAATGCAATCCTGGGTCTCAATAAAAAGTAGAATTCCGGGCCCCAAAAAACTAATTTTGAGCATCAATAAAAAATGGTATTCTGGATCCCAGAAAAACAGAATTCATAGTATCAATAGAAAATAATGAAATTCTGGGTCCAGGCAATCCCTTATCACCTCTTCGAGGAAGAGGGGTAACAGGTGATTATTTTCCAATAAAACATCAAACATTGTCGAATTAGATCAATTTAATGACGTTGAATTTTTAATGGCCACCTCCGCAATCAATAATTTAAAAAAAAAGAAATTCGAAACTAGCTCAGTCCGATCTGTTTCCGGTCAATAGAAGACTGACATCTCCCGATCGCGCTCTAAAAACCATAAAGTTCTATTTTGGTTAGCTGGTTTTTCTATCCGATCCTCTTTAAAATATTCAGAAATAAGGTTTCGATAAAAGATCTTAAAACACCAATCTTGATCATTACTCTTTATCAACCTCATCGTTCAAAATAGTTCGGGGTATTAACAAAAAGAAGTAAAATTCTGATAACAAATTATGAAATCACCTTTATAGATAACCATATTTACAAATTTCACTTTTTGAGAAAACAAAAAATTCAAAATACAAAACACCTAAAAAAAACAATTTTAATCGAAATAAAAAACACATGAGGAATGAATCAACACATTCCGTGACCTCGTAATGTTGATTTTATATAAAAAGGAGAAATAAAAATAAACTAAATTCACGCAATTTCTGTGAAGAACGAACAATTTCATTTCGCAGTTCGAGACTAGACAAAAGGTGAATGAACTGCTCTAATAACTATTTTTACTCTGGAGAAAAAGCTTGCAATCCGCTTTGCTGCAGGCGATCCTAGACAATCTTTTTCTCGCAACAACAAATCGATCAGAGCTCTTCAAGATTTCGTGAACAAAGGTGTCTTTAGTTTATACAACATTTAGCCATCATGAAAACAACTTCCAGTAACTTAATTGGGCTTCTCGCTCCAACGTAAACAGTTCCTGGGCTTTACCGGAAAGTTCGACGGCAGCCTGAGTCAACTCAAATTGAACCTGTTCCTCATTTCTTTTCAAGCCATACACAACTTTGCCGTCGTACTCATTAACCGGGACTTCAAATTCTGTGGAAACCTTGTTGATCGTAATCCCCAAATGGTCTTCAATTTCAGCCAAACTTTGGATCTCATTGTACCAAATGGAACAGCCTCCTTGGTTTACCAACTTTGCATTACTGCAATAACGATTCTGACACTTGTGATACCAAACCTTTTCCGGTACTGTAGAAATAAGAGAGATTGCTAATCCCATCCGGTCAGCACGACCTACTCGACCAATCCTATGGACATAACACGCTGTTTCCTCCGGGGGAGGTAATGTCATGTTGATCACTGAAATATTTACAATAAAAAGTGTCAATCAAATAAAACAAACCATACGGAACGCCACGGACGTCAATACCTCTGGCAGCAACATCCGTACAAATCAAAAACCTGACATCTCCTTGTTTAAACTTCGCGAGATTATCCGTCCTTTCAGCAGCCGGTCGGTCGCCATGAAGACAAGTGCAAGTGAAATCTAGAGTGAAATTAGATAAGCTTAAAAAAGTAGACCCACCAATTCCCTGACTACGCAGGAACTTTTCTAAATGATCACAGTCCAATTTCGTTCTGCAGAAAATAATACATTGATCCATTTTAAAGTGGTTGATGGCTTTCAAAACGTATTCTCCTTTTAACACTTTCACTCCCTCAGACAATGTCTCTGGATTGTCACTTCCTGGTCTAATCTGATCTTTGGAATGGATCCCATCTGTTGCGACACAAGCTCCAGACTTCGACCTCAATCGAATCCAACTCTTATCTGCTACAGGATCCACCATGCAAATTACTTGATGGACAGTATCGGGAACAACATCTTGACCTTTCAGATCGATCCATTGGGGGAAATGCATAACAGTTTCCGCTAATCTTTGGACTCCTTCATTGTGAAGAGTAGCTGAGCAAACAATCATTTGGAGAACGGAACCGTCTGGAGCGAATCTCGGAATTTGTTGATAGACATTTAACAATTGTTTGGAGCAATTGCTAGGTCCAGAAACAAGTCCATCAGCTTCATCGAGAATAAAGAATCGGACATGAGTTAGTCTGATCTTGTCTTGTCCTATAAGATCAAACGTTCTCCCAGGGGTACAGGTGATAATATCAACTCCCTCGTCCAACGCATCGAGTTGTTGTTTGACTGGGATACCTCCGACAATGAGAGCAGATCTTACTTTCGGTGCATCCAATTTTTTTCCAAAGAGGCTGATCTGTTGGTGGGTTTGTTCAGCGAGTTCCTTAGTTGGCTCGAAAATCACACAGAGAGGAGCATTGTTCGGTCTCTTGCCTTCGATCTTGCCTCCGGCAAATCCTCGTTTCGGGGAAATTTCCGTGTTCTCTCTGGGGGCCTGAGCAACTCCGACATAACCCTGAAAAAGCCAATTAGGTTTCACTTAGTCCGGGAAAACTCACATTCTTAGGAGGGAAATCAAATGGGGTATCTCCAAAGTTCAGTTTCAACTGACTCTTCTTCAGAACAATCGCTGGGTAGAAAGTTGAATTAATCAAAGCCTGTCTGATAGGAAAAGCAGTGGGGAATTCGACTCCGTTTTTGGAGAAATGGATGGCTCCTTTGTCGAGATTCAAGTAACATCCGATGACGTCTCCCAATGTGAACGATTCTCCATAGTCGTCGAAATTATTGGCATTAGATTTTTTCCCGGTTCCTCCGAATCCGAAGCCGTCGGGACAACTTCCGAGGTTCAGAGCAGCTTCGACAGTCGACCATCCGACTCGGCAGAGACCGTCTTGGACAATTTTGGCCTCGTAGTAGTACTTTCCTTTCCCAAAAACCCCCTTATTAGCTCGTCCCCCGCTCCAAGCTTTGGGATGGGTACTTTCGCAAATGATAGTTTCTTTATCCATCCCAAAAGAAGGTTCACGGTCGAAGATGTTCAGATTCCAGGACTCCTCCTCGACTGAAACGATCTAATAAAAGGATTTCCTCGTTTAGGAACTCACGATTGATAGCTTTTCTCTTCCCCGACTTGACATCTCTCATAGTTTCCCAGACGATCTGCAAAATTGGCAAGCAAAAAGCACCCGTTTTTCCCGAACCAGTTTCTGCAGCCTAAAGAATCCGTGGAAATCCAACTGTTTTCAAACTTTCTCACCATACAAACATCAGCTCCACCGAGGATAGCAGGAATGCCATCTTGTTGGATGTCTGTGGGCAGGCTAAAAGCGGATTTCATATATAAAGACGAAGAAAGAACCTACTTCCATCCCATTGCATCTACAGCATCGACTAATTCCGGCATCATGCCGAGTTCAGCAAAAGCAGCCATTTCGAGGGAATGGCAATCGACAAAATAAAAAATAATAAATAGAGTTTTTTACAAGAAAAATTACAAAAAGTGATGCAATTCAACAACCAAGTTCCCCTTGTTTCCTGACAATATGGTGGTCCCGTCGCGAAAACCCCCGACGAACCGTAATCTCTCTTGTGTCGTTCTTCTTTCGTTCATTTTGTCGTTTCCTGTTCTTTTCACTCATTTTATATAAAATCTTCCTTTTTCGTCCATTATTTCTACTCCACAAACTTCTATTTACAATAGGCTCGTCCATCTCAGTATATTCTTTATGATTTTCATGCCAAACCGAAATCTTAGTGTATTTTGTGTTCCTGAATGTCCGCGTCGTTCCGAACTTCAAAACTTCCCTTCCACTGACCATCTCTAACTAGGACATTTTTAGGTACCATGATCTTCAACAAGTTTGTCGAGATCGGCCGTGTGGTCTACGTTGCCAAGGGTAAGGATGAGGGTAAGCTCGCTGTCATTGCCAACGTTGTTGATGGAAACAAGGTGAGTTTCCGAGTCTGAGAAAGTGTTTATATAAAAACTTCAGCTTCTCGTTGACGGTCCTTCATCTGGTGTTATTCGTTCCATCAAGAACTTCAAAGATATTCAGCTGACTAAGCTGAAGATCAATATCCGTGTTGGCCAACGCACTGGTGGCATCAAGAAGGCATACGATGAAGCTGACATCAACTCCAAGTGGAACGAGACAAACTGGGCCAAGAAGCTTCAAGCTAAGAAGACCGTAAGTCGAGTTAGGTTGCCAATTTCCCCTTATCGATTCTTTTAGCGCTCCGCCCTCAATGATTTCCAACGCTATAAGGTTCAGCGACTCAAGAAGCTCCGCAACACAGCCATTGCCCTTGAACTCGCCAAGGTCCGTAAGGCTTCCAAGAAGGCTTAATTGTGGTTGTTAAGATCATTGGTTTTGTTTTCTTGATTCATAAATTTGTTACTAATTATAACTGCTCATGCCTACTTTATTCGGTTATTTCATTTCTCCAACACTTCTATAGAGTATTTTGAGCTTGTTTAAGACTGTCTGTTGATCGACCTGATCAAAGACGTAAGGCGCGGAGAACAGAATACCCACTGTTCCTCCCACGGTGATGCCGAAGAAAACGTAAAGTAGAAGTCTGTCGATGATCATGGCCACGTATTTCCAGTCGTCTCTGTACATCTTGTAGGTTTCGTCTTGTTTCAGATGGTCGGTTATGTACTCTACGGCGTCGATGGCCCTCATGGCATCGTTGGAGAGAGGATAGAAGGCACTAGTGCCATGATTGGGGTGACGAGCGTGATCGGTGTGGGAGAGGTCGGTGTGAGGAAGCGCACTGAAAATTGACAAATTTGGTGAGCGTGGCTTAGGAAGATTTTACTTTGGCTGATCAGATGAAGGACATAGTGGATGATGGTGAGCTGGATTGACGGAGAAGTGACCGACTCCAGGGAGAGCCATGAGACCGTTTTTGGGCTTGACGGTCGGAGGTTCTTTCCTCATCACGGGCTTGGGGCGTTTCATGCAGAGGAGTTTTGGCATTACCTGTTACAGAATGAATTATCGACTACGGTTCCTATTTGCAATCGATTCATCTGGGGGATTTTTTAGAAAGAATACTTTCATTTCAGAAACCATAGAAGTTGGTAAGTGTGGAAAAAATTAAAGCGCTCAAAAAGCACCAAAAGGAAAGTTCATTATTTGCCTCAGAACCAAGTTCGAACAACTTGATCTTTCTTTTTAGTCGCGATAGATTTTTAATAAAATTAAAATTTTCCAAAATTGATTATTTTAAAAGGAATTCGATCAGGTCCTCCAGATTCTAAAGTTTCGGAAATTGCTGTAACTCACAGTAAGGAAAGTAGTCTGCACCCACTTGGGCATCCTGTGGGTAGTGGGTCCTCTGAAGTAAATATTGATGATGATTACAGTAACGAGAATAGTGATAACGTTAAGAACAAAAGTCAACAACAAATATTTGGCCATCAACGGAATCGTCGACGAAGTTGGTGGAAGAATTTTGGAAACCAGGAGCAAAAAAACGACGATAGACAACAGCACGGAAATTGTCAAAGTCATTTTCTCTCCGGAATCTGTTGGAAGAAAGAAAACTGCCATAGATAAGAATGCCATAAGTACTGTAGGGATAATCAAAACCACAGTGTAGAATAAAGTTTTTCGACGAATTCTCAGTTGGAATTCTATTCGGCTCTTTTTGTTGACGAGGGCCGCTGGAGCGTCGATGACGTCCCAGATGGAACTCGGGGCATATTCGCTCAGATCTATCCATTCTGCTTGCTCGAACTCCAACGTGATTTCGTTTTCGTTGTAAGTCCAACTTCCGAAAACAAGATTGCAAACTTGTTCATCGAAAGGGAAAAATTCCACATCGATGATACAGGATGACTTGTAGATCGCTGGAGGCACCCACAGCATGTCTCCTTTGTGGTTTATGACCACGTTGCACATGAAGGACACCTCGTAGTTGCCGTCGGCATTGTTGAAAAGCACGATGTCCGGAAGCCAGACTTTGTCAGGGGCCACTCGGATTTCCTTGATGTTGCCGTAGTTTGTGGGATTCCACGACATTTGGAAGTCTTTCCATTTCTGAAATTCCGAAGTTAAACTCTCAGAATGAAAATGCTTCACAGTTCCGATCTCAGAGCGAATTAAAGTTGCTATAATTTTGTCGTACTCATAGGAAACCTGTCTCAACACGAAACTTCAAAACTTTCTGGTCCAGACCGGAAATTGCGAAATCTCATTTAAAATCCCAAAAGTAATAGATTCTAGGGGGTTTTAAAAATTCACGAAATACAAAATTTGCCAACTTTTTGATTTTAAGAAGTGGGTTTTCTGTTTTTAAAAGACCGGAAATCCTTACCAGAGTCAACCAAACATTAGTATGCATAATTTGATCTTTTTCGTCGACATTGATAAGCAACACGAGCTGCAAAGCTATCCTGACGGTAATGGGAGTCTGGCTAAGGTTTTTCACTGGCTGGATCAGGGAGTTGTAGCCCCTAAAGATGTCCACCATCAACCGTTCTTCGTCATCTGATGCTTTTGTGAAAATTTTTGTTCCTGAAAAATTATTTCATATATGGAAGTTTATACAATTACTTACCAGAGAAGAAAAATACAAAAATAAAAGAAATAATAATAATCCTTTCGGGACCCATTTCTGCCTTTTGTGAAACTGAAATTTTAATTCATAAAATTCCGACTTCCACTTAAAGTTTTTGCTTTTATTATTTTTCACTTATTTCAAGAGTCCCAATTCGGGATTTCCTTCGAAATGTCGTGGGAAAAATAATCGGAAAAGTTTAATTAAATCCAAATTTGACAATAGTTATTTTATTTACAGAATAAAATGGATTTCATATTTAAAATAATTAAAATCCAACTTTTTAAATTTTACTTCGAAAATGATCGATCCAAAATGACTAGTCACATTTCCAGGACAAACATCCATTCATCAGCGCCAGAGGGCTCGGGACCGGCCTGATCGCAAGTGCTAAAGTCGATAGACTTGCCAACCTGGCGACAGCTTTCTTCATTCGATATCCTCCGGTTAATGACTATTCGGATTAACCAAAGGTATTAAGTTTTTCAGAAATTAAAAAAACAAAAAAGAATATAATATGACACTCGGAGTATTTTGTCAATTGGCGGGAAAATTAAGAGTTTAAATTATATTACTAAGAAAATATAATCATTGGTTTTCGAGGAAATATTTATCGATTTCTTTCATCTTCAAATTCAATAGACTGGCTATCTTGAAGACGACCTTTTTCATTCGAAATCCCTCGGCTAATTACTTTTGGAATTGACTTGAATTTAAATACTTCGAAATTAGAAAACACCAAAAAGACTTTATTATGACGTTGAAAACGTTCTGTCAATTCGTGGGAAAGTTTAGGAATTAAATTCTTTATTAATGTAGTAGAGAAAGTCACTTATTGATTTCCGACAATATTTTGGTTAAACTTGAGATTTAGTTTTAAACTCTTTTAATTCGATGAAGTTCGAAATCTTTCGGTCAATTAATTGCCAAGTCCTCTCAAGGGCTTTAAATATTTCCGAATTCAAAATGGAAATATTTTAGCATTGAAAACACTGTCAATTAACAAGGAAATAAAGAATTGGATTTTTCGTTATTTTCGAAACACTTATTGATGTTTTAACTCTATCAGAATTTCCTGGACTAAATTCTTTATTATCATCCACTAGGTCCAATTACCGTATTCCAGGACAATCGACCTCTTTTGTACAAACAGGGATAGCAGTCATTGCAAGGGTCAGGAAGATTCTTAGGATTTCAAAGAAGTCGAAATTTTCGAAATTTCTTATTTTCCACAACCACAAGGAGAAGGACTGAAATTCCAAAATCATATTAAACTTCCTTAAAAAGTTAACTTACGGTGGAGCACATCCGCAGCTGGGTGGAGGTGGAGGCGGTGGGGGAGGAGGAGGAGGGGGTCTAGAATAAATTACTCGATGAGATTTGGAACTTAATTTTCCTAAATCTTACGGTGGGGCACATCCACAGCTCGGCGGGGGTCTGAAAATAGGAAACTCTAACTTATCGACACAAGAATGTCTTACGGTGGAGGTAGGGCTGGGGCACCACATCCGCAGCTGGGTGGGGGTCTGAAGTAAGGTATCGATTAGTGGGTTAAATGTTTACTCGAAACTTACGGAGGAGCACCGCATCCACACGATGGAGCAGGACTGAAATTAGGTCAAAATCAAATTACTGTAGTTACAATTCGAGAAAAGAGAATTTGTTTTAACTTTCTAGTATTTAGAGTAAAGAATTAGACGTTTATCAAAAGCAAGATTTTGAAGCGCTTAAAAAGTATCCTCATGGTAATTACTCTTTAAAATGTTTCTGGATATATTCTGTAATAGATACAACACTTTTACTAAACTCACAAAATGGATATTTTCATATGAGTAATAATAATAGAAATTCTATCCCCACAATTCAAGATATCTTGTACACCCCTTCCCCTATGGAAATTCAAAAGGCCCTTTTCCTTTATGAAATAAGTTTTAGTTCCATCCGTGGTTCCTAAGAATGAGTGAATCTCTATCTTGTTTAAAAAATCAACAAAAATATTGGTCACCAACCCCTAACCCCTGAACTCTAACTCATAGCATTTGAACCCCGACCTCTGTCCTTAAAAAACTTACGGTGGGCAGCATCCTCCACCACCACCGCCACCTCCGAAGAAGATGGCTTGGGCAGAAACTGCAAGACACGCCAGAAGGAAGAGACTGGTCAGCTTCATTTTTGCTGTATTCTGATCTTCTCTGCGCTTCACTTTTATACCTTTTTATGGCAACGCCCCAGGCTGGATCTCATCGAAGGACAGGTTTTCCTCTTCCCGAGTAATTTATACAGGAGATATCTGGAATCTTACAGAAAACGGATATCTTGTTTTTATAGAGGTTAATAAACCAGTCTTTTCTCGTAATCAGGAAGGAAATCTGGCTTGCTTTTTTACTTGGTCAGTTCTACGAAATAATGTGCAAAGTTTTTTGTTTTTTTAAATTTTTTGAGAAAAACATGATTTGAATTAGGACTAAAAAGATTTAAAAACAAATGACCAATCGAAAATAACGGAGTTCGTGGAAAAACTGGTAGCTACATCCAGGAAAGCTTTCAATTCTTCCTAAAATGAATCCATCGGATTCAACAAGGATAATCGTTTTATCGAGTGGACAGAATCTGGATATTTGGAGTGGACGGAATCTGGATTTGTTCCTTGTCCTAATTCAGGAATTAGTCCAAACTATAAACATGGAAAAATCTTTAAGCAATTTCTGGTTTTTTTGGTAAAAAATATGAAATTCAAGGAATTAGGTAAACACCAGTTAAATAAGGAGATTCAGATTTATGTAACGAAAAAACTCAGATTACTGTAGTTCTTCGTACGAAAAGGTTTTATACAAATACTGATGTTTAAATATTTTGTGATTTCATAAAAGGATTCTAGTCTTTTTCTGTAAAGTATCATAAATTGTAAGGAATTTCAAAATTATACGTCGTGCTATCATAAAAAAGAGAAACGGATTTTGTTAGAAAAATATCCTTTGGTCGATCTCGAAGTAGCTTTGATTTCAATTTTGATTTTCAATTTGTATCAAACCAGTGTTGTTAGTTGTCCTATTTAAAACCGCTCGTTTTCTAGAATTTATTATAAGATAATTCTTTTTTCAAAGATTATAATCAAGGGGGATTTTTGAAGATAAGTTGTTTTTGAAAATAAAAGAATCTTCATCAGATAAATTCAGAAAAACAAAATCGACTTCTTCGATTCATAGAAATAAAACTTGATTTAACTTTATTTCTTATTTGACATTGAATAGAATTCCCAGATCTCAAGCTTTTTGAATAATTTAATACCATAGTTGCAAAAGTTTACTTTTTATTACATCTATTTTAATAATTAATAAATATCGAATAAATTAAAGTATGGCAGGTTTCGTTTTTTTCATGATTGCACTCATGGATCCGAATCAAGATAAAGGAATTGACGATGATGAATAGATTAGTAAGGAATAAACTGATCCTAGTAAAGAAGTTGATTAAGATAAGAAAGTTGGAGAGAGCACTGATCCGGTCAGGTAGGTAGGAGTCAAAACGGCTGGAGAGAGGACTGTAGGAGACAAAACGGAAGCTGAGATGACCATTGGAGAAAGAATATCTGGACTCAGGGCAACGGGAGACAAGATTAGGGAGGTGATGACGTAAGGATTCAGGATATTCGGGGAGAGAATCTGGAAGAAGAAAAATAAATAAGTAGCTTTTGAACAACTTACATATGGAGTCAGCACGAAGGGAGTCAGGATCAGGGGACCGAGGATGAAAGGTCCGAAGATATAGGGGGCTAGGATCAGAGGAACTCCAATACCCGGGGACAACACCCAAGGACTGAGGACGGAAGGGTTCAGGATCGGAGGACTGAAATGAAGAGCATGTAAAGCGATTCAATAAATGGGTGTTTCTCACGCGAAAATCATAGGAGAAAGGATGATCGGACCGAGGATGGAGAGCCCTGTCTGTACCGTGAAAAGCAATGGAGCCAGGATCGTCGGTTGGAGGACGATGACGAGCTCACGTTTCGATCTTGTCGAATTTCCACTTTGGGAAGGCTAAAAATAAAAACCATTTAACATATTGTGATCAAAATCCCTAGAGATTAATTTTTTCGTGCAAATTTATATATTTCCAAGTTTCATATTCGAAAATATAAAAATTGCTCTTTTGTCAGTTTTTTCAACAGAGGCTTCAATGCTTTGATAAAAGTATGTCTTTTCGATTTCTACGGTAAGACTCACCCTCTGAATAGTGATGTTGTTGGCGATGTTCTCGATCGTCATCCACAAGGACTCCTCCATTTGCTCGTCGGTCATTTTGTCGTAGATATCGAAATCCGCCAAATCAATTTCGTCATCCTTGACTCCTTGATCTCTCATCAGTTTTTGGAGTTGAGCTTTTTTGATGAAAGAGAAACCTTTCTTTTCATACTTAAATTTCTGAGGAAGATGCAAATTGTCTTCCAACTTCGAAAAAGAGGCCATAATTCTCTCTGTGGCATCCAAGATAGGACCGGAGACGTCTTTGTCGAACATGCCCAGATACTCGTAGATTTTTAGAGCTTCATCGATAGAAGCAGAACTTCCCGTGATATCCATGACCATCTGCATGATCTTGTTCCTGTCCTTCTCCGTCAAGCCGAGGGTTTTGAGGATGTTGGGGACGTTTCCGACTTTGTTGAAAGTGAGAGTTCCATTTTCATTAGAGTCTTTGTAGAGGGAAAGGATATCTGGGGAAAGTGTTCTTTGGACCTGCTTTCCGTCGTCTGCGGGAGTCAGAGGCATGAAACGAGGGGAGAGCACCCTGCTTCCGGGGACTTGGTGGGCGTCCTTGATGGAGTTGTGAGTGGTGATGTTACTGAGGAGGTTCATTGCCTGATGGACGATTCCGGCCGGAGAGCGCTGAAAAAGTGATTTTAGGATTTATTCCGAAGATGTAAATGAGTAAGTTAATGTGTGGAGGAAAAAGATAGGATATACTATTTAAATTCAATATGGAGAAAATCTATATGGATTGACTTGTGTGTTTCTGTTAATAGTTATTTTCGTAAATTTCTTAGTTCTTTGAGTCTCTATTTTATTTTCAATATCCAAAATTTGAAAAATCGGAGGATATTATCAAAGATTCGTTCTCGAAGAAATCCTTTAATTTTCGATACCTAAAATTAGAAAATTGAGCAATATCCTTTTTGTTCCTCTCTAACGGGTTTTATTACCAACGATCGAAAATTTATTTTTCAATTTTAATTTCCCCAAACTCGGAAAACTCACTCTTTCGCTCGGGGACAATGTAGGCTGTTCTCTGTCTAAGACGATGTCATACCTAAAAATACCCTATTAAAAAGACATCATACTTAGAAATACCCTTTAAATAAAAAATTTTTCTTTAAGCATGATGATGTTCAAAAAAAGGACAAAAATCAAAGTCATAAACTTCCCGTTCTAATTCGTTCCAAAAGTGCACTTTGATCAATATTAATCACTTACATTCGGTGTTCGTAGACTTTTGCCCCAGGAACTCTCTTTTGGTCGTCCGAGGCTTTCCTTACTCTGGCCAATCTTTCGTAAGTTTTCTCCCAGGTCCGGGACTTTAGAGTTTCATTCTTTAAATCCGGTCCAACAAAGGATTCGATTACGTTCACTATCTGAAGATTATGAGTTACTAAAAAAAGAAAAAGGAACTTTTACTATCCAAAGACGATGTGTTACTAAAAAAAGAAAACGGACTCTATTGGAAGAATTCTTCGTCATTGGTCTCGAAAAAGTTTAGGTAATGAGTTCGATTTCTTAATTTTCATGACTAATCAGTGACTTTAAGATTATTATTGCATAGTAAATCATATACCGTATACTGCTATACAAATAAAGACAGGTTTTCCCGGAAAAACAGTTCGTCATCGGTTTCGAAAACTTTAGGTGATAGTTTCGATTTCCTAATTTCCATGACTAACCAACGATTTTGAAAGCTGCTATACTATATTATAGGAACTATTATATATTATGTTGCATTGTTAACGAAATTAATAAGCTTTTATAGGAGATTATCCCACAAGTATTTTCAAATTAGTTTAGATTCCAGTTTTTGTTTCGCGTAATGTCGATTTCATAATTTTTGCGCAGTCAATTATTTTAGAATTAACACCTTGAAAAAGCTCTTTTTAAAATATTAATCAAACGGTACTTGGAATACTGTATTCTGAAATATAATTTATCTCAGGTTCCTGTCTATTTTACAAAGGTCGTTACCCCAGATAAAGTTCTGGATTCTCGGGATTTTACGCGAGTGATCGCATGTTTGATGACGGAGAAAGTTGTAAAATTTTATGAACATCGAGATCCGTGACAGATTTAGGTGGAAACATGCCGCAAAATGATGTTTAAGAATATATTTTAATTCGCCTTACAATAGTACTGATAAAACCAAAAAATATACTAAAATTGTGCAACAGGAAGTTTCCAATCGGGGGCGAAATTACGAAATTTTGATTTTTTAAATTTTACTTCGGTATATTTTAATGAGTTAAAAAGGAATTACTGTGTATTGTTGGAAAGTAATCAAGAAGTTCTGAAATGGAAAAAACTTACTTTTCCACTGTAGTCGCCTCCTTTGTGATTTATGCTTTTCAAGTAATCCTGGGATTTGATAGTAAAGACGTGCTTTTTGTAGTAATGTTGTTTCGAATCCGAGAACCTCATATGTCTTTTCACTCGATGACGGAGTTTCTCGAACCTCCGAGAAGTGTCCCTCCTTCTGTGGTAGGGGAAGTACGAGAGGAGCTTTGGCTGGTAGTACATGGGATACTTTTGAGCTAAGTCGTACGAAAGAGATTTAAATCTTGATTGTCGGAACTTCCTCTGATCTAGGGAAATTTTGACTTCTTTGAGAGGTTTATACTCAATAGAATAATCCGTCGAGTATTCTGCCGGGGATTTGGATTTGTGATGGAAAAGGAGTCGGGCCGGGATAAAGGTGTCCTTGACTGGGATTGGTTGCCCCAGGACTTTTGAATTGATTTTGGTGTTGACCGGGACACCTGAGGTCGAGGGATTTTGTGCTTTGAAAGACGATTTTGCTTTGGGAGGGATGTTTTCGAATCTGGATTTGAACGAAATTTCGGGAACGTTACTTGCAGCGGAAGTCGTTGTGGAAATTACAGTAGAAGTTGTTGTGGGGATTGCGGTAGTTGTTTCCTCCGTGGCTTCTTCTTCTTCTGTCTTCCACCACTTTCCAGAATAATTCTCAGGAACAGGAGTAATGCCGTGTCCATTTTGATCCACGTGGAGTCTGTTGAAGTCGTCGTATTTCTGGAGAAAAGCTCTCCAGTTCTGAGGAGCTCTGGTGGTCATCACCATCTTCGCCTCATTTTGCTTCTTCTCCCAGGCTTGGAACCTCTTCCTGGCTACAGTAATACATTTAGCTGCTTCGACCAAATCCTTCTTGTCTTCGATTTGATCCAGACATCTCGCTAATATTCTTTTCTGCTCTGAAGAAATAAAAATAACAAACTTGAAAGCAAACTTAAAACAGCAGATTTGAGATACTCACGTGTGGGTAGTTTTCTGTACAGATCCTTTCCCAGCTTCCCCATGATGGCCTTGACCGCCGTGTAGTAACAGTTTGTGTGGAGATTCTGGACTTTCTCCATCGTCTTCGGAGTCATCCTGAGTTTTTCGAACTTATCTTTCATTCCATCAATCCGAGTTTCGACTAGAAGGTTTCGAAATTATTTAAAAGGTAATACAATAAACTTACCAAAAACTACGGTAAGAAGAAGAATCCACAAAGGTGCGGTAAAATTCAGTCGCATCTTGTGAAAGTTACAATTTTCCGACAAATTCACCTTTATTCTATCTTTACAAAAGTCCACTTTTATTCTACCTTTAGAGATATCCCTCTGGCTCCGCCCTCGGTATACTCGCCTCCGGAATTCTCAAACGTAGGATCCATTTTGGGGTGAACTATAAAAGTTCGAATCTAGAATACCAAAATTAAGAACAAAAAAAATTATGATTTTCGAACACAATCAGGGATAAGAATTTACGACGATTGATCGGTCAAGTAGGTAGCAGTCGTAAATGCGTATTTTAAGAGTACAGGAGATCAAGATTAATTACTTCGTTATAATATTTTGGAAAAGAAATTAATAAAGAAATATTACATATTATTAGAATTTCTTGGTATGAAGTTTTTGTGTGAATCATTTAAGGGCTTTTCTTGTACTTTTTATAGGCTTAAGAAAAAGAAATCGGCGGGGAAATGTCTTACATCTCTAGAATCTTAAAACACCGTTTTACGGATTATTTTTCGAGACATTTCCTTGTACTGAGTTATGTTCAGACTCCTTGGAAAAATTAAGAAACGAAACTAATATGGAAAAGTATTGGATCTTTAGAACTTAAACACGACTTCATGCAAACTATCCTTTGTGATATTACATCAATTCATATTGAATCTATTTTCCAAAACTGCAAAAATTCAGGAAACTCGAACTGCTCCTTGAGAACTTGGTTTCATCAACTTCATGTTGTTAAAGTTCGAAGTTATTAAAATTATCATTTCCTCGGATAAATTTCTGGATTAAGAACTCGGGTGCACTTGCACTCGCCTCGACTGGAAACGAAACCTTGAACTTTGTCCCTAATCCATTGTCCGAGAGGAATTTCCTGGTCTCTATTGATCTCAGGATACTTAATCCTCTCTATGAGGTTATAACAGGATTTACCATACTGATCACACTTACAATCAAGGTTAAAAAAACATAGACCTAGAATACAGTATTCCTCAACTCAGGAAAATAAAAGTTGAAAACGAGGTCATGTACAGTACACCTAATGATGTAGACTCCGAGTGAGTCTGGAGATCAGAACTTCAGGTAAAGTTTGAAGTCAGGGAAACCAGAAACTTTGGAACTTAAAAAATCAGAAATCTGAATTTAAAGGACCAGAAATCTGAATTTAAAAGACCAGAAATTTCAAAATCGAAAATTTAGAAAATTCAATCAAAAAAAATTCAGAAACTTCAGATTTAAAAAAATCTAGGAACTTCCTCAATAAAAAAGTAGTCGTTTATAGGACTTCTTTTACGTCATTGCCAGTTTTTCCTCTGCAAATCGAACTTTGACAATGAAACCAAAAAAATCAAGGCAATATTAGTCTATTTTTAGTCTACATCAAAAAAATTCACTTTTTGCTGAAAAATAAATGGAAAAAATTTGGACATGATTCGAACATTTTTCGATAAATTTTTTAGACAATCCTACAGTATCCTAAAGATGAATATAATTTTGGGTAATCCTTTACTGTTCTAAAATCTGGAGCACATTTATCTTTTTAGTTTCTTTGTCATAGTTTTTATGAACAAGCTCCGTTTTGATGTCTTAGAATTTTGATGAGAGTTCGAATCTCACTTTGAACTCTCCTTGAGAAATGGTAGGAAATTCTTCGGGTTGGATTTTATGAGTCCACGCAAAAGTCTTAACTATCTTACTTGATAAATATTGTTTCGAATTAAAATTAAGATAGTTTGAACAGTATGAACAAGGATATGTCAGCAGTACTTGTCTGACTTCATTTTCGCTCTTCGATTAAGGAGGGTTTCGTGGAGATTTCCTTCTTGCTGAGCTTGTCTGACCGAAGTTTTATCGTTTCTGTCGTAATTGATCATTCTGTTCTTAGTCACGACTCTGGAATGCTGATACATCTGCTGGTAAGTCATTTCACAATCCGCAGCCCCTTGTTTGTCTTCCATAGGAGTATAGTCAGGGACTTCGACCCGAGCTTCCTGAGTTCGCAACTGAAAGAAATAAGTGAGATTTTGAAATTAAGGAAATTCCTCACATTAACAACCTCGTATTCTTTAACCTTCTTCGAACACGCCATGATCAAATCCTCCTCGTTTGTCTCTAAACTCAAAAAAAGTCCGGAAGAAACTGATTGAATTGCACAAAGTCCCTAAAAGACCAAATTATTAAGAAATCTGGATGAAGATAAACTCACATCCTGGAACACAGCCTCGAATCGTTCTCTTGCTCCTATAGCATCAGCAATGGCGACGAGGAATCCGTTGGCATCGACTCCTATGTACTTTCCGTAACCCGTTTTCAAACTAGAAAAATCAATGAAGAACTATTTCATATATCAAAACTCAGCAAACCTGAATTTACTATCATCTGGAGTCTTGATTAACGAGAAGATCTCTTCCGGACTCGGTTTTTCTCCAATCTTTCTCGGAGGACCAACGGTGAATTTTCCGTTGTCTATGGCGGCGACATAGCGTCCGTTTCCGCTTCCCATCTCGATGGAAACGTCGACTCCTCCTTTGAGATCAACATCGTCAGAAATCCTTCTCCATCCACCGTGATTCACTTGGTCTTGATCAACAACAACTGGAGTTTTGGATTTCTTCGAAGATTTTTTGTCCGCTTTGAATCTGAAATATTTTTTATATCGACCTTAAATAAAAGACTTACATTGTTGTTTTCTTCAATTTGAGACCACCTCCACGTACATTCTTGTAATCCGACATGAAGAAAAAATAAATCAGGAAGATTTATCGGAGAAAAATAAGAGTTCCGAAAATTGCGCGAATTTTGAAACAGCGGCAAAGAGTTTTCGCGACGAGACCTTTTTCGGGTTGTTCGGATTTTCTATAGCTTAACTTTTCAAAATTTACCCATTTTTGATTTTTACAAATGTTTTTCATGAATTTTGGGATTTCTTCATTAGTTGAACTTTCTTTGCAAAGATTTGTACATTCTCTTTACGTTAGTCAACGAGTATTCGGTTTATGACACTTGGAACATTATTCGGTTTTTATGTTTCGATACTTAGTTTGAAGAAATAAGAGAGTTTTCAAACACACACTTCGAAATGTAACTTAGTTAAGTAAAGGTTCTAAGGACTGTCTGCAAATGTCCTAAGATATGATTTCTGATTCGGAAGTCTACAAGTTTAAATTGGATTATCTCCAGTTATATACATGGTGAACTTAATGGCAGGATAAGTATTTTGCAAATTAAATCTGAATACGGAATCTTTTACAGACAATGGCTTCTGTAACAAAAATGATTTTAATTATAAAAAATCTACAAAAGTAATGATTTTTGAACAGTATTTCGAAATTATGGTGTGGCTACTTTGTTATTGTTAATCTTGATCTCATTAGGAATTAGATTTTGTCTTTGGAACTGCAGACGTGGAATAGAAACTCAGTCAGAAGTCTATGTATATAGTGGCATTTCTCATTATTCTTTAACCGCTGATGGTAATTCATGTACTGATGATTACAAAATTCTAACGATCCTTTGGATTCTTCCTCCTTGTCTCTTAGAGAGGAAAATTGAAAAATAAACTTGAGTGCAATATTATGAGAATTTTATTGCATATGAATATTTTTGTTCAGTAATATAAAAACCAAATGTGAGGTAAATTCTGATCAGAAAGGCACTCAAATACCTCCATATGACACCGTTCAGTTGTGGAATTAATTATACACTCGACATTAATTTATGTGGTCTTGATATTAATCTGTATGGTTGTTAGGAAGCTCGTAACCATCATCCGACACCACGTAATAATCGTCAAAATATAAATACAACAAGTCGAATTTCGGCCTCATACCCGGGTTCTCATCCAAGAATAAAAATTATTCATCAGAATATTGGAGATCGTCAAGGAAATGGTATTAATTGCGGGGTGTAGTATTTTGGGGGTAGATCAAAGACATATTTTTAAATTGATATACAGCGGAAAGCAAAAAAAGTTACCACAATGAAAATGGGTTTCAAAAACTTTAATTACCTAAACTTGATATTTCAAATTAAAAAACTTTGGTTTCAATTTGTAATTCAAAGCAGCAATTGAGAAGGTTCGGGTAAAATTAGATTCACTCAATGAATATCACAATATTACTTTTTTTGTAACTAAATTTAGTAAAAGAATTTTCTACAAAGGTTCAAAAATTCCTTAAACCCTTCACCCTTTGTTTTCTGGGAAGGAAAACTGAGAAGCAAATTTGGGTACTAAACCATTAAAACTAATTTTATTAATCCTAAATGATAATTTTGCTCTCTATTTTTTAAAGATGATTCGTGGATTCAGATAGTAATGGTTTAAGATATTTATAGTCACTCATTTGTCGAAGTCGAGGTTTGACATATATGTTCAACCCCTAGGTAATTAGCAAGTGTGTACTTTTCTTTCTGAAAGTGAATACTAGTAGATTTCATATTATCTTCTACGGGAGAAAAATAATATAAAAATTTCAACTCTGTCTAACTGCAATCAATTGTTGATGAAGTACAAATTGTCATGTTCATTTGTTTCAGTTTGACATGATTGCAGAAAACCCGTGTCCATGTTTTTCAAAATCAAGTTTTCTTTCATTTTATCAGTAAAATGGTTTACTTGTGCTTGGTCTTTTTCTTTTTTTCAGGTAATTATCCTAATTTACAAAAACCACTGTATTTTTACTTTTTAGCTTTCCAAGTATCATTTTCCAAAAAGTTTTTCCCTTTCTATGTTAGCGAAGTTAATGGAAAGGTAAGTAGTTTTCAAAATAAATTTTTATTAGAATATAATGTAGTAACTTCTTAGAGTTACGCAGTTCAACAATTCCACAATTCCTCCAGACTGGAACTCGTCACGGTAGAATCTGGTGGAGTGATTAGGAGATTTGAACTCCCTAATTGCGATTTGCTGACTTTGACATCTGACTCACCGATGTCGATACTCGGTGTAAAAATCCAACAAGATTCCCTACTTCTTCATATAAAGAATTTAGAGGACAATAATCAATATCTTGAAATTGTGAATTTACTAGATCTTTCTAACAACATCGTTAATACGACCTGTTTGTATGTTGACGATGTTTATTTCGGAAAGCACAAAAACTACATCTACAAAGTCGAGGAAGGCAGAATTCTGAAAAGGTGGCTAGTAACATCAGATGGGAAAGAGGCAAATCCTACTGTGGTTGCTGAAACCAAATTTGTATGTTCTTATAAACTACAGTAATTGACAATTATATTTAGCCAATTAAAACTATTGATGTCCGTTGGCAGAATATTAGAATAACAACTCAAAATCAGAGTATCAATAGAGGTTCTGTAGTTGAATTCCATCCAGATGTCCCAAGATGTGATGTTCCGGAGTAGGGAATTCAAAATTAATGTTTTAAGTTAATTAAATATAAACATGGAATCTTTCAGGAGTAACACTTCTTGTGAAGAAAATGATCTCGGTCGCAGAAAAGTCGTCGAAACAGCACTGATGTTGGAGAAATATATCGTAGTCGTGATAGTAGTAGCTGCAGTGTTTCTGTTCCTCCTGATATTAGCCGGATCCGAATGCTGTCTTTTCAGATGGGGACTTGGATTGGGGAAAACGAAGCAAGTCACCTTCTACAGATACTTTTCTTATTACTCTTTGGATGGCGACGACGAACTTTATGATAATGATTACGAAATGTCGAAAGCTCCTCGGTTTCCCTCGGTCCCTAAAGAGATGAGTTTCGAGAAGCAAACTTGCGAAAAAATGATACAAACTGATTTTGCTAATTCTGAGTAATAAACTTATTTCTCAATTTCTAAAGATATCTAACATTCAAACGGCAGATGTTCATTTGTTCGGAATGACAGCCACACCCAATTCTCATTGATCATTAAAAGACTGATAAGAAAAAAGCGTTATATTGTTGTTTTTCGTTGTTATAGTATCTTTTTACTTTTATTCCTATTTCGCACAAAATCAAAGGTTATAAACAACTAGATGGAAACCATATTTGAAGAAACAAGCAGTTTCCGTGTTAATGTCCATAGCCTAAAATCGAAATAATCAGTCAAGATCAAAAAATCAAGGAAGTGCTTACCTTACAATTCAATGATGGTGTAACCGGCGGTGACGAGTTGCTGATGAAAATTAGCGTACTGGACCACACTAAGGAAGACGAATGACAAGTTGAAGACACCAGTGTTGATGGGCTGACTGTTGGTGTCCGAGACCTGAAAAGAAAGCAATAAATGAAAAGAGTAAACGAAAAAACAAACCTGCTGGATGAGTCCTTCGAATGCAACTCTGATCTTTTTGGCATGCAACAATTTGACAGTACAAGTCATATTCTGCGTATCGTGATGGTAGTAGTACTGCAGCTTGCCGTCGGTGACCGAGACATAGTGCTGATTGACATTGACGGTGACACCCGAACTGACATCGAATCTGGCCTCGAAGACAGAAGCTTGAGATATGGTAGGTTTTTGATCGCAACTGAAACACAAATGACTAGTGATTGCAAAAATAGGAGTAAAATGAACTTCGAATTTGCATAAACAAACGACATAATTCAAATTTGATTAGCTTACGGTTCGTTTTTGATGTTGAGTTGATTTACTTCGTCGATCAGCTCTTTTTTGATGTTGGAATTCATTTTTTGATGTTGGAATAGGATAATTTGAATATAAATACAATAGGTAAAATTTAGACAGGAAAGCGTGCGAATAGACACAAATAAGGGAAAGTGAGCAAGAAAAAACAACGCTTTGTATGTGAATAGGTGACTTGGTGTCAAAGCATTCTCGTGAGAAAATCCTGCGAGAATCGTGTATGTTTTGATCAAGGTTGAAAACATTTAATTTTATAAAATAAATTGTTATCGCTCAAGTTTAACGTCAAATCCAAAATGGGAGAAGGAAAGCTGTTCAGATGAGCTAGGGCTTTCCAGATTGGGATAAGTTTTTAGGTAGATATTGTAACTTATTTGAGATATTTTAGCCATAAATTAATGATAGAATATCGTATATTGATGCTTATTCTTGGTTAATCTCCGCGAGGGAGGTGAGCGTGAGTCCGAATGAGCAGGTATATGCTACTTACGTATTCAGACGATAGATACTCATCTGTTCGAAATGACGATCATGTCCAATTCTCATTAGGATCAAAGGAGTGATAGGAAAAACGTCATATTGTTTTTTCATTGCTATAGTATTTTTTCAATTCTTTATATAGTTTAATTATCTAATTTTGGAAAATAGAAATCCAGAATATTCAATAAAAGCAAGTCACTATATTCAAAAATGCTGACAAAACTCTTATCTAATACAGTGGCTAATTCTTCAAAATCAAAATTGATCACAATTACATTTCTCAAAAATTTATTTTATCAGTCAGAAGTAGGTAAAATTCCCAAAGCCAAAACAGTTACATTATACAGACTTTATTCATCAACAAAGTTCACAAACAACTAGGTGGAAACCATATTTGAAGAAGCGAGCAGTTTCCGTGTTAATGTCCATAGCCTGAAATCGAAACAATCAGTCAAGATCAAAAAATTAAGGAAGTGCTTACCTTACAATTCAATGATGGTGTAACCGGCGGTGACGAGTTGCTGATGAAAATGATTAAAATTCACCAATAATAATAGTAAACAATAATCTTTCGCTTTGAGACTCAGTGAGATTTGAAAATTAAGAATCAAAGTAACAACACCCGTGTCCCGAAACGAAAATATGATTATTATCAGCGAAATCAATTTCTTAATTTTCTCACGTTTTTGGGAAATTTTTATATCGATTCTCTACTTACGTCGATGGTAATTTCAGATTTCGATCTCAGAGTGGATAAGCTTGTCATGTCAGATCCGTCGGCACAATTGGAAGCTATGAAACAACAAGTCCTCCGGATGAACCCGGCGCAAAGGAAAGCTTTTATAAAAAAGTTGAAAGAAAACCCCGCTCTTGCGCAACAAGCCAACCAGTTTCTCGGCCCAGCGGTTCTGAAGTTTCTCTATCAAGATGAGAATTCAAATTTGGTCAATTCCCCGAGCAATAGTCTCGTCACGAACTTCAGGACGAACATCCAACCAATCAGAAGAGGAAGGGGAAGAGGCAGACCTCCGCGTTCCTTCCAAAGCACTCGTGGCGTCGAAGAAGCCAGGCGGAACCTCTATCGAATCCAGGTGAACCAGCTCCTCAAAATCCCCTATCCGAAGCCGGTCGTGAACGAAGTCAACTTTATCCCACGTTTCGACAAGGATTTCTGTTGTTTGATTGGTCTGGATCTGGTTGTTCAGCAAATTAAGGAGGACGAGAATGTATTCAGAAGGTATGAGGGAAATCCCTATGTTTGCGAAGAATGCGGGACAGATTACACTCCTTCCTGGAAAACTGCTGATGAAGATGGAAATCTCCATATTTTTTGCGAGAACTGTTTCATGAAATCCCAGAAGAAGAACGTGATTTCACATCAAACTGCGATCTTTAAAAGAGCTTTTGCGAACAACGCGAATGAGGAATTAGTAAGATTTCATATATATTCCGTTATGTAAAAACCAAGTCTAATCTCTGAACTTTTACAGGAACTAGCGAAGGAGATTGCTGATGGCAAATTCAACAAGAACGACCATCGTCCTGTTCTCGTCTCTCAGGGGTCAAGAGCCAGCTCTTCTTTAGTTCCTATCGCTCCGAAACAAACTACTTCTGGAAATCCCGTCACGTCAGGTGCCTCCAGCAGTAAACGTTGGACTTTGACATTTCGATTCTAGAACGAATCTTTTTCCGAATGAATGATAATAGTTATGAATAGGTCATTGATTTACTTTCAAAACGGTTATCCATGATCTCGATATTCTGGAACTAATTATGTTATATTTTTTTGAACAAATTGATTATGTTTTAAATACAGTAGAAATCGGTGTTTTGAGGCACTGGAGTATATTTAATATCATCGCTTACTTTTGCATTCTTTGAAAGGTCAATAGTATAGGTTTTATACTGACAACTTTCAAAGACCCATCTTCATCTTTTATTTCTGATATTACTGTACAGACTTGAATATTTTTTATTGTTAATATTATTTCTTTTCAGATCTTTGTCATTTAAATTGGAAATTCCCATGTTACTGATTATTTTATTGACTACAAAATAATATGAAATCACAATGACTGAGATCCGGAATTGGTGAGGAAAAGAGCTATACCGGCGATTGTCCACGAATTTTTTTCAGAAGCCGGACAAGGGATTCTGACGCTGCAGATGAATTCTTGTCGACTTGTGTCCCCGAATAAAGGGACACTGACGGATTCCTTCTCGGAATAAGGTTCAGGTGAGTCCTGGAATCGACATTTTTGAGTTTTACAAAATTAAGATCCTTCATAATTATTCAGTGACTTACCGTACTCAAATAAGCGATGATTAAATTTGGAGCGGGGGAAAAGGAACTCGAATTTGCTGCCACTGGTCTCAGAGCTCCGTCAAACGAAGCTCCTTGGATCAAGAGAGGAGAAACTGTCAAGATTAAACTTTCGTTTTGGAAAACACTTTTGTTCCAACTGTTGGAAAATTTCAAGTTGTCCATAGTGGTTTTCTTGTTTCGGGCAACGAGTTGTCTGAAGGCGTTTAGCAAAGCTGAAGGCCGAAATAATTTGAATAAGTTTACTGGACCAGATAAAATCGAGGATGAGTGAGGAGATTCGGCGAGAGTTTGAGTACTTTTTGCTTTGTAAACCAAAGTCTCCAGATAAACAGCAGGATTTTCTGGTCCTGGCCATAGCTGATCCCATTGAGAGGGGATTTGACCGATCATAAGACTTTGAGCCGAATCGACGGTTTTGTTGTCAGGGACGATGGCTCCTTTGATGGACTTGCTGATGAGAGTCAGGGTGCCATGGATGGACCTCATGATCCTCACGGCATGGGCGTATTCCAGAGAAAGCAACTCTGAAATAGGGTCTTCCGAGGGCTTGGGGACAGGTACTTCCATGGAATGCAGATTGGAGCCTTGGTTGAGTCTTTTCCAGAGATTCAAGACGGGGGTCAAGTTGGTGTTCCAGGAGTCCTTGCTGAACTGAGTTCCGGAACTCTCGATGAGGAGGTTCCTTATCTGGTTGATGGTCTTCGATGATTGCGAAATTTCCCACGAAAACAGAATGTTCTCTGGGAGCCCGAACATCCTGGGGTCATCTGTGGGGCTGATGGATTCGTTGATGAAACTTATGTATTGATCTGAAGTTAAATTATTTTACGAAACTTCTAATTAAGCAAATTAAACTTACTCAGATTGTTCATTGCTGGAGGGGATATTTTGGGAGAGAGTTCCAGATTAGTCCTTCCTCCAGTGATCATCTGATCGTTGAAGAACTTCGACAAGTAAGCTTGGAGAACTCCGATGTCCAGCATGTTCTCGATCCTTCCGCCGTAAATCGCGTTCTCCATAAGTCCCCTGACTGTTTCCCAATCCGGATGACTAGGATTCTTGGAAATAACTTTCTCTATCATCGTCTTCGCAGTTCTGAGATCTGCGTTGCTGAATTCGTAGAACTTCAACCAGGCCTCCGGAATGAAGGACCGTCTTTCTTGGAGGACAGCGTGGAGCCAGGCGAGGACGAAGAGGGACTGGTGGTGGAGGGGTGAATCCGAATTGAGACCCGTTTCTTTCCACTGAGTGTAGGTCCTCTCGAGATTGTTCAAGATCCCAGGAGGAGCTTCGAAGGTCAATTTCAGAGATTCTTGGAGAAAAACAACTGGGAAGAGGTCATCGGATTCTGTCGTTATCCAGAGTCTGAAAAAATAAAACACATTAAAGAACCAGAATCCTTTCCATTACTGTTTTACGGTATTCTAAGAACCTTAGAAACTTTCAAACTGTTTTTTTCTTCAAGAAGACTAATTTCAAAAGATTTTGATTTGTTTTCATCAATGGATCCTTATGCTAAGTCAAAAACATCGTATTATCAAGGAGATGACGTCAGATTTTAATCATCGACTCGAGATTGATTCGACATTATTTTTTTGATAATTTAATTAGTAAAAACCCCAACTTACCTGAAATTTTTGTTGGCTTCTTTCGTCGACAAAACTTTCTGTATTTCCGGCACGAATCCAACGACGAGATGCAAGTTGCTCAAAATCAGCCACTCACCGGTCTCCATGGACTTCTTCAACGATTCCAGAGCTTGTTCTGTTTGGCCTTGTCCCATCGCGATCGAGTGGAACTTGCCTTGCCCAACTATCTTCTCCGAGAGCTCGTTTAATTCTGCCGAAGGATCCGCTCCGACTCCTATCAAAATTAATATAGGTTCTTTCGGTGCGGATTCTTCGTAGATTTGGTGGAAGTCCAATGGAGGGGGATTTAACGAAGGAAGAGACAAAGCTTTTTGGGCGAATTTCGTCATCGCCGAGTAGAGCCTGTCTGGTCTGAGAGCCTGAACTGTCAGGACCTTCTGGAAAGGCGTCAACTTAGAATCTATCTGACTTGGGAAGACGGCTTCGCATTGGGGTGACCGGCTGAACTCCGACCACGTTCCTTGGTCCTGAAGCGAAAGGGTGTGGAAAAGAGTTGGAAGATGGAGCTGGAGTCTGGAGACTCCTGGAATCCGACTTTCGGGGATCCAAGATATGTTTTTGACAGAATAGTCTTCAGATTCCGAAACCAAGGACCCAGTTAAGAGTTCCCATTCCTGAAATTTAGGTTTGATAAGTTCGGTTGCAGTAACCATCTAATTTACATTTTTCTCGAAAGCACTTTTTTGGGTGCCTCTGATGAAATTCATCGCGAACATAAGTCGATCTTCTTTGAAAAGGGCTCGACTGACGTACTCGAAGACGTTCTTCTGAAGGATACGATAGATCGAGTCCAATCGACGACCAATGTTGTCATCTCCCTGAAGATTTCAAGTTCATTAAATTTAATGACTAGTTTATAAATAGCGTTTGATGCTTTCAAAAAGTTGCTCTTCAAACTACTGTAGCTACACAATTTCAGACTTACCGTATTTGCACTGGAAAAAGACTGGTGGAAAAGTTTGAAAATGGTGTTCACGTTGAAGTTGTACATGTGACTGTGCTTGTGGAGATCGCAGATGACGAAATATAGCTGAGAACATTTTTGACTGAAGGGGAAGTAGACAGACCTCTGTTCATCTAGTTGTTGATGGAGCTTTTCTGATTCTGTCAACGACACTGCAATTTTTTCAGAATTTTCTTTGCTTTTCTTCAGAGAGTCCAGAAGCTGAGTATTTTCGAGAAGAGAACCTTCGGAATTCGCCAGTTCCTGGAAACGTTTCATTGAGAGTGTTTTAATTTTAATTTTTCAGGGACTTACGTTGAGTAAAATCTGCTCCAATTCGTCCAACTGCAGTTTCATCCTCTCAGCTTCGGAGGTAAGTTCGCTGGACTTAATCTCCAACTCCGGCCTCTCTATCCCTATCGCCGCCGACAGTAACTGACTCGCCAATCCGCTCCTTGTTGTTGAAAAATTGACTTGAGCCACGGAATTCACAGCGAATCCAGGGAGTTTTATTTGTTCGTTTTTCGAACACAAAAACAACTTGAAACTCTCGTTCATATCGATGCTTTTTTCCCCCAATTGGACCACTTGTCTTGGTCCCTGAGAGCTGAAGTCCTTCCTCAACAGAGCCGCCAAAGCTGGATCAACGTCGATGACGTCATCGACGACGAGGATCTTCCCGAACCTTACTGCCAGCTCTATTTGGGTCAGAAGATCTCCTTGGCCTCCATTCAAAAGCTCGACAGAAATGTTTTTCGAAATTTCTTTGAGATAATTGATCAGAAAATTCGAGACCTTTCCTGTCGGATCTATAACGAAAGCCGTTTGTAAAGTGCTGAAAATCATCGAGGTGTTTTCCACGGAAATTCTGCTCGCAGGAAGTCCTTTGTTTTTCCAGTTCAATTGCTCTGTTTCTGTCGAGAGAAATCTTACAACGTCGAAATCAGACTTCAAATTTGCTTCTTTGATCCATTCTGAAACCGTTTTTTCTCGGACATCTTCCGTGGCTAACCCGAGGAAAGTCACGAAAGCGGCGGAGACGAGACAGCACTTTTCCATAGAATCCAGCTCGGATTGGAGACTTTCCATCTGCTCCTGCCACCTGGTGAACTCTCCTCCGAGGCTGTCCACGAGAGTTCCAGCAACCTGGATCGTTGCTTGCTCCTTGTCCAAATCGATTTTAATCTGTGTTGCTTCTTTCATCAAAACTTCGAAGTTTTCTTTTAACTGTTCCACTTTTTTGTCGATGGATTTCAAGCCCTTCGAAAGTTTTTCCATTTGCTTTTCGGATTTTTCGAGATTTCTGAAAATCTTCAATAAATTTTTTAAAAATTGGATGAATTACTTTATTAGAGCATTCTTCTCGTTTTCTAATGGAGCGATTTTCTCGATGATGGCGGAGTACTGTAGGTTAGCCTGGACCCAAGCTGCCAAAGGAGCTGCGGCTGCAGAAGCCCTCTTAGCATTCTTAAATTTTAAAAAGTTAAAATTAATTATTATCAATGTTGTATGAAAAGAAATGAAAACTTCTACTTTTATTTAAAAGCTTTACAACTGACCTTTGGGTCGAAACTGGCAGCTTTCTGTTTCAACAGCGCTTCCACTTTCTTGTGAACTTCTGGAGTGATTCTCCGGGCGTCGAAGTTAATAATCTCCTCCTTTACCCCCGTCTTCGCCAAGAACTTCCTCATTGCCTCCCAGGAGGTATCCAAGATCCCCATGAATAACAGGACAGCTTGGAGGATGTCTCTGATAGCTTCAGGAGGAGCCCTCAAGGACCTGATTTCTGAGAGAGCTTCTGATTTTATAGATCCCACGGCTTCTCGAGCTTCTGCCAACAGTGGCTCAACTTCTTTGAGTTGTTCATCGATGAGTTTTTTCTGCTCTTCGATTCTTACATTTTCCTTTTCTCTATCTTGTTTCAAAGCTTCCATGTCGTTCTTCTGATCTGTAGCTCCTGTCATCGATGCAGTAATCTCAGTGAGAGCTTTGTCTGCATCTGCCTGTTTTTCAGCAAGTAATTTTGATTTTTTTGCTGCAATTTTCTGCATTTTCGCCACGGCATCTCTGGTCTCCGTCAATTTATCCACTCCGGCCCTGAGTCTATTGAGTCTGTTTCTGACTGTAGTACCTTTCTTCGAATAGATTCCACAAAAATCATTGACAAAAGAAACGAACTTTGATGGAGTCCTCGTTTTCTCCGGAGCGAGTTCGTAGAGGTGAGTAAATACGGTAACCAAATCGTTCTTGGCCTCAATGTGTTGCTTGGTCAGGGTCATTTCGGTGATCTGGACTAAAGTTTCCCGTTGCCAAGAGTCCCTCCAGACAAGGGAACAGTGCTTGTAGAGGGACGGATTCGAAGCGAGAGTGGAATTGAAGTCTGGTTTCGTCATGTCCATGATCAGGGCGATGTGGAGGTTTTGTTTGACTTCTGAAATAAAACAGATTGAAATATTTTCGGTATAAGAGAAGAAAGGAAATAAGAGTACTTTCTATCCGAGTGCGAGTCGAAGCATTCGTGTGAAAAGTTTGAAACTCTCCTTATTTTATCTAAAATCAAAGTCCAACTTACTATAAGCGAAATAATCCTGCAGTCCTCCATCAAAGTTGTCTTGCAAAGCCCCATTCCTCAGTTGTCCTGAGAACTGATCAAATTCCTGGGGCAAAAACAACCCAGGAACTGTACCCGCACTCAGAATTGAATTTAAATATTGGATGAACGCCTCCTGGAGCAGTTGGAAGTCTTCCACAATGAGGACCACTTGTTCCCCGTCGACTGCCGCCCATTGCATTACTTGTTTCAAGTCGTTGGAGAAATTCTTCAAAGAATAACTATTCGAAACTCTGGGATAGAAGGCTTTGATCTGATGCATGTGGGCCACGAGAGAAACTGCTGATCTTCTGGACATGCCGGACCTCCCAGCGAGGAGGACGGAACCCCCGGGGGTTGTCAGAAGCCGGTCCAATATGAGACAGAGCTCCACCAGTTCTCCGTAGAGTGACTGGCCGAAGTTGGAGACCTCGAACTCGAATCTGTTGACAGACTTCTCCAGTTGCTGGATGTAGTCGTTTTGGCCTATGGGAAGTAGGGGTTTCCCCACGGAATTGACCGGGTTGAAGGGACCGAGGTTGGTGGCATACACTTTATCTAAAAAGAGAACTTTAATTTTTGTGTTTCTTTAATCTTCTTCGTGTTTTAATTTCCAAACATAATCCAAACAACCTTGTCAATGTTTAATTTTCCCTGCTTATTGTTTCTTACCTGTGTTAATTCCTCTTGATCCGAAAACATCCACTAAAATCTGGTCGAACCTCATCTTGTGGTCGTTGTTGATCAGCCTATCTCTGAAAATCCTGCAAGCCTCGTAAACCACGGCATTGTTGAGTTCCTCGGGAGCGTTCCCCTTGGAGAACTGGTACCTCATGAGACTCGTCACCCAGTGGGTCAAGTCCAAGGGCGAGAAAGTGTAGTGGATCTGATCCCCTGCCCTGAAGATCTGTCTGACCTGCTCGAAGACCCTGACCATGGAGGAAGCCAGAGTGTCCACCCTCGTCTGAGACCCGATGGAGTCCTGGAGAATGGGGGTCAGGTAGACAGCGTAGATGGATGAGAGTTCGTCTTCTGTTGGAGTTTCCACGACGATAGATCTTAATAGAGAAAGGAACCTCGGAGGCAGAGAGAATCTTTCCGAGCCCGGAGCTGAGGAGATAGAGATGACCAGCTGGACCGCTTCCAGTCCTATCCAATCCAGGTTCTTGTCGTAGTATCCCTGGTAGGTGAGAATTTGTTGGAGGAAGGCGATCAACATGGAAGTACCGTACTTGTCCGGCTTCGAGAGATTCGGAGACTTGAGGAAGAGGATGAGGTTCTCCTTGTCCTTCGGCTTGAGAACCCTCCCGGAAGCAGAACTCACTTGGACGCAGTTCTGGATGAGGGCTTGTTCTATGTGCTCCGCGGAGGTCTGAGCACTGCAGTGCATCGTGATGACGAGACTGTGATGATCTGATTCGAAACAGCTCTTCAGAAGCTGTTCCTTTCCGCAGCCGTCGGGACCGATGACGATGAAGGGATGACGGTTGTCGGGCTTCAACCAGTTGAGCACCTGAAAATAGAATTATATCGAAAGTCAAGAACTTTCTCCAATTGTCTGCAGTCGTTCTTAAAATCAGTACTATTTCGTCATTTTCGAGTGGCCATTTAGAGCGCACCGGAAATACAATTTCTGGCGAAACCAAAGTTGAACAAAAGAACAGGAACTTTGGTTTTATCTACCCAAGTTTTTGAGGTTAGCATATCTTCCACCCTCGGTTTGTATCGGTGTGGTGAGAACTGTTTCAAATTTTGGAATGCCTTGTTCTGTTGCAAGGCTTGTAAACCAGTATTTTGGAAATGACCCTTACCGTATCCTTCACTGCTTGAGATCTTGCTGTCATAATAAACGGTCTTCTGTTGTCATGTTGCATCTCTTCCAGCTTCACCGTAATGCCGAAATCATCGGTGAAGCTTATCAAGCTGTCTGTTCTCCTATCGGAATAGACGTTTTGTGGATTTTTTTTGTCTGGCAACGCTATCCCGGGAAAAACGACTTCCTCAACCAGTTTATTCCTGCTTTCTTCTTTTGTATGGGAGCTGAGACCTCTCATAAGACCGACCAGAAACTCGTTCAAGCTCCTGCTCCCGTGGATCTGAGAAAGGATGTTCGTCAAAACCCCGACTTTGCTCGAAGGCAGATCTTTGTTTTGGTTGTTCATTGTCCATTCCAATGACGGGAGCATTTTTTCTTTGAGCCAATCAGAAAGCGAAGCATTTGGATCCTCCGTGGTTTTCAGGTACTTTTTCACGATCTCCATTATGTCCAGATCCTCTTCGCTGATGAAGATCATTCCCATTCTGGAGATCGTTGCAGGAGAAGCGAATTGGAGATCGTCAGTCTCGAAAATGAAATTAACGTTGTCTCCGAATTGGATTCTTTCCCCCGAGGGCATCGTTAAGAGCTTGTTGTCGTCAAGGACGGAGTTCAGAGCCTCTATCCACTCCGGATCGATATCCCCGTCGCAGATGATCCAGGCGGACTTCGAGGAGTCCTTGACGACCTGTCTCGAGGCCATCGTCAAAGCTCCGTCGGTCCACTCCCTGGTGTCCAGATCCATATTACCCAACAACCTCGTCCTCGACATCGATTTCGGATTCAAGGTGAAGACATCCACAGGCTGATTCATCAATGAAAGTGCTTTCTTAAGGAGCTTCCAGAGAGTGGATTTCCCCGACCCCGGGGGTCCCACGATGACGACTCCGGTTCTTTGACGGAGCTGCTCGTAAAGTTGGAAAATCTTGTTCAACTGAATCGGGGTGATTTCCATGGAGAGTTCCCCGGCAGCTGTGTTGAGGTTATTTTCGAGATCGAGGAACTGAAAAGATAAAATTAGTTTCCAGAAAAGATCTTTTAATGAGAACACAAAGGTTGCTTTTACACTAAAATAATTCCTAAAAATGAAATCATAACCTGGAACAAAGAATCGTCGACTTCGGGGAAAATGTCTTTCAACAATATTTTGAACCTTTTTGAGTCCGCAAAAGTCAATTTCGAAAGAGTATTCAACATCAAAGTCTGAACTACAGTAGCCTCCTCGCCCTTCTCCCTGTTCTTCGAATATGCGTCCCCACAACCCTTGAGAACAGTCTTCAAGGCTCTCAGACCCCAGTCGTAATGTTGTTGAGCAGACAACATCTCCTTGCTCAGGGTGAAGGTCGTCACTAATTTCTTCGCGAGGGATTTTGCTTGGACGAACCCCTCCGAAAAAAGCAGAGTTTCCGCGATGAGCTCGTTATCTGGAGCAGACATCACGACAGGTCTGAAAAGTTGCTTCAAGTTATCCGGAAGCTTCTGTCGACCACCGTATCCTTTCCCGGCGGGATTCAGAGTGACGAAAATGGCCGAGTTGAAATCCACCGGGACCGTTTTGTTGTTGAGGAAACAATTCGGGGAATGTGAACGGATCGAGTCCTGGATTGTCTGGACCTGAGTCGAGACCGCGGACAAGACACTCTAAAAAGTAGAATTACAGTATCCTAATTATATTCTTCAAAATTCTTCGAAGTTTTAAAGCAATAAAAAGTATTTTTATATCCGAAAACCTACTTTATCGAGTCGATTAAACTCGTCAAAACAACCCCAAGAACCGCACTGGATTAATCCGACGAAAATCCTTCCGATGGAATGAACATCTATTCCTTCATCACAATTGAACACCAACACCTGTCTTCCCATCAAATTCGCCAAGGCCTTCACCGACTCTGTTTTGCCTGTCCCCGCGGGTCCATAGGGGTTGCCCCCCAGACCCATCGACAAAGCTTGAGTGAGAGTCAAGTAGCATTTGTCCGTCAAGGGCGTGTGGACTAGTTTGGGAGCGTTTCCTTGGTATTCGAAAGTGTACTCGAATTGGGCATTGGACTGCTTGACGATAACACTAATGCCTTCGAAGTAGAATCTCAATTGTTTTTGCCAAAGCCAGCAGTCTTTCGAAGAATGCTCCCCGGATTCCAACTCTTCGAGGATAGATATATGGTGGATGAGATCCAGGATGAGGGACTTCAGCTTTAACTGGAGAACTCTTTCCTCCACAGTAGTCTTCGTCATCATTTCCAGTTGACTTTGCAGTTGCGCCTTGAAATTTGAAATCGGAGATTTCGAAGAAAGAATCGCCTCGACATCCTTGCAAAATCGGATTTCCTCGGACAAGCACAACACTTGAGAAGGATATTTTCCGGGATCTAGCTGATCCTCTTTCAAACAATCAGCAGTCAGTTTCTTCAGCGTCGTCCTCATCTCGTTCGACAACTCACTCAGCCAAATTTCTACCTGAGGAACGATCTTCACAGGTTTGACCAATTTCACATTTTCGCCCTCGGAAGAAACCATAACAATAATGTTCTCGTTCCTTTGGTCAAAAATGACTTTGTCGATTCCTTGGAATAACTTTTTCAAATGCATCTGGATTACTGTAGGATTTGTGGATTGTCCGAGAATTTCCAGCAAGTCATCATCTCCGAGGAAATAAAACCGGGGAAAAGCTGTTCTCTTCTGTTCCAGAAACTCATTCAAAGCTCTCTGGCAGCGGTTGAGTTGGTCGATAGTCTGCTCCAAAGTTCTCCCTAAGCTCGGTCGATTGCAGAGAGCAACGAGTCGACTATCTTTGGATATATCCTGGAGGATCACACGGAATTCAACATCGACCCGGTTGAATCTGGAGGCTTCTGAAGGCAGACTTCCTCGGCCGAAGATCGGCTCCAGATAGACCCATTTCCGTTGAATTTCGTTCATTTGCTGAAGGTAAATATCAAGGTCGGTGATCCTGAAAGAAAGTTTTATTTCGTTTTAAAATCCTTCTAATTTTTTGCCCCGAGTAGAAAATTAATTTTTTTAATTTTAGAAACCTTTTTTCCCAGATACTTGTCTGATCCTTGAATTGGCTGTAGTAAGGAGAGTTCTTCAACGATTGCAACAAGGCCTGATTATCCTTGACTTGATTCATGGCTTCTTTCCATTCCCTGATAATTTTTATCGTAGATCCATTGGAATGTTTGTATTCTGTCAAATTGAACTCCGCTTGAGCTGCCCAGACTTCCAACTCCTGAATGGCTTCTCTGATTGTGACCTCGCCTTGAGCCCTGCTATTCAAATTTTTCAACTGCTCCACGTTTTCTATTATCGCTTGCTGGACTTTCACGAGATCCCCGAAAGTTAGCTTTTCTAAAGTCGTGCCCTTAGGCAGCTTCAGAAGTCGGAAAAGTTCCAGCCAGTGATCTCCAGAAAGCATTTCGCCTCGACAGTACTTGAGACAAGGCGAAAATTCCCTCATCGATTCTATGTCTTTCTGGAGCCTTACTGTAACCGGGGTGACTTGGATGGACTTCAGATGGTCAGTCCAGTTTTGAAGGAACTCGTCGAAGAGATAAGTCTTGGATCTGAAAAGGATCCATTCCTCCGTGCCGAGTTTCTCCAATTCGGAGTTGAATTTTTCGTAAAGAAGATAGTTGTTTTCGAATTCCTGTAGGTCTTTCTCCATTTCTTCCAAGGAAGAAAATTCCGGAGAGTCCAGGCCGAATTGTTCACAATCGGATCTAGAAATTATGTTTTAATATCCAACTTGTATTTTGTAACTTACATGATTTTATCTCTGACGACAGCTATTTCATCGAATTGTTGTCTTTTTTCCTTGATGAACTCCAGGGCCTTCATGAGGGCGTCTCTGTTTTCGGAAAGGACCTCCGTCTTCGGCTTGAATTGGTTCCATCTCGCAAAAAGTCTTTCGGCATCGTCTCTCGTTGCTTGAATTCTTTCTCCGACATTTTGCTTCATCACATCAAGCTACAAACAACCATAAATAAAATTGAAACATTTCAAAGAATAATTAAAGCTCGAACCTGTTCTTTTATCATGGACTCGTGGCTTTCCAACATCATGGAAAATTTCTCAAATTGACCCTTCGTGACGTTCAGGTTCTCAACCCCACCGCCTCCGACATTCCTCAACAAAGTGTTTTTTTCTTCCAAAATCCCCATCAGCTCGCCCATCTCTTTCGCTTGAAGAGCCAATTTTAGGTGATTTTGGTTTGCGTCCGCGACCTCCTCCAAGCTCTGAGGTCTCGTCCCCAGGAGATCTATCCCCTGGCTGACGTTCTGTCCCATGGCCTGGATCTGGGTGTTTATCGAGTGCCTCAGGGTCCACGTGAGTGTGTCGTAGAATCTGTGAAGAAGATCATCGATGGCTGCCTTTACATTTTGTGTCGAAATCAAAATACAGTCAACTCTGATTTCGTTCGGAAGTTTTTCGGATTCTCTTCCTTTAGCTTTGAGAGTTTTTAGTTGATCTTCCCAGTCCTTGGCGATTTTGAAGTTCTCCTCGATGACATCCTCGACATTGACTTGGCCGATGATCACCCAAGGCTCGAATCTTTCAACAACTCGAGATGCTTTTTCGAAAAGAAGCTTTGACTGATTGTAGATAGGTTCGAAACGATCTGAATTTTCGACCACGATTTGTCCAAAAAAGGAATTTTCCCTGTCGATATTTTGGATCCCTCGAAATTTCTGAGGAATCGATATAAACTTCTTCAGTTCTGAGTAGTATTTCGCTTTCAGTTCTTCTAGAGGTGGACGAAATTGGAGTTTTTGATCTCTGAAAAACAAAAATTTAATTACAGCAGAAACGACATAGTAAAATTCTTGCATGGTCACTTCCCTACACCTTACTTCTACTTCTCCCCTACCCTCTATCTTCTACTTATTTGAAAAACCCCTGTTATTGAATTTATTTATCGAGTTCTGAAACCCACTTGAAGATGAGCTGGGTGTTGATAGTCGGAATCTGTGACAGAATGCTCTCGAGTCCCCATTGAAATTGAATTTCCAAGGCTTTGTACAACTGAGTGTCCCAATGTATAGCCCAGGGTCTCATATTTGCCTTGTTTGGGGAATGTCTTTCTTCTTCGGAAAATTTTTGTCGGATTTCTCCAATTGTTTGTTGCCATTTTTCTTCTTCTTTTAATAAATCAAAATTCATTAGTTTGTTCACTTTTTCTGTTATTTCTGCGTGAAGTTTCCTCAACCTCCTATTGTGCGACGTAAGTTGATGAGCTGCGGACTGAAGTTTCTCTATGTAGCTTTCCAGAGCTTGTGGATTATCCCAAGTCACTTGTTTCACTTTTTCGTCTCCAGGAATCGCCAGTTTTTCGAAAGCCAGAGCCTCGTCGATCATCATAGCTTGTTGACAAGGAAGCATTTGTTCCTCGATGGTATTGTAGAAATGGGCTACTTGCTTCAGAAGGATCCCATGACGATAAAATTGCTCTCCTGTTTGGACACATTGTTGGATCTTTGCAGGTACAGTATACCCGAGAGACTGGATTTGACGGACTTCACGGAGAAGTCGGACCTGAAAATTTTGAAATAATTTCGAAAAATAAAATCCACTTTCTTGGAAACTTACTAATCTATCACTATAATTGACCTTTAGGATGCCTTCCTCTTTTTCCAAAACCATCAACTTTCCTCGAGTTTCCAAAGCGATGGACTCGTTGGGATCGTCAATGTTCTGGATGACCTCTCTCGACCAGTTATCGAACTGCTCACTTTCTGCCGCATTTAATTCCGCGACGAAATCCATGATTTTGTGCTTTAGATCGGGATACTCCCTCAAGTCGTTCAGCATGTTCGAACAAGTTTGGTCCAGTTGTTCTGCCTGGAGTTTCTGCTGACGAATCCAGATGAGCTTCGAAGCGATCTCTGTCAAGTAGCGACCGGCGGTGGCGTCGACACTCATCTGGATTCTCTCGACGTATTCCCGACGTTTCACCTGGAGAGAGACTTTAAGCTTAGTGGAATATTTAATATGCCCACCTGTAAAAAATCCGACAATCTTGCCAGCAAAGCTTCTCTGTCACTGAGTAGTTTCGCTTTCACATTATTTCTGCTCAAAAAATGTCTGTATTTGTGGACATCGCTCAAAAGACTGTTACTGTCCATTGTACTCGGCTGTAATCTACTCTTCAAAATCGGGATAGTTCTGTCTATAATTGGATCCAAGGTTCTTTCGACAGTCTGAAGTCTGGATTTCCAGTTGTTTTCTGTGAAGGGAGAGTACACTATCGGATTGAAGCCCTTCATAGCGGCCTCGATGGATTCCAGGATTTCGTTGGATGTGGATTTCTCTTTCAAAAGAGCGCTGATTTGGTCGTTCAAGATCCTCAAAGAAAGAACCTCATCCAGGCGTTGACGGAATCCCCTCATGAAATCTAGTCTTTGAGGTTCTCCTTTCCACTCATGTAGGGGGTTTCGGACCCAGATTTGCCCCGTTAAATTAGAAACCACAAAGATCCACTGATCACAGATCGAAATTGCTGTCTTTAATTCATCTGCAGTTTTCGCATTTCGCCAAAGTTTTTCCGAGTCGAATTTCGTCGTCAGAGTTTCGAACAACTTGTTTTCGATAGAGTAAAAAAGCTGCTTCATTCTTTGCTGAGGATAAGGTTCGTCGGAATTCCACAAAGAATCCACACAATCCTCCGCAGCTTCGACAAACTCGATCACTTCTTCGATGGCAGATTCAGGAAGAAGAGGGATTTCTTCAGCGAGAGGTTCGAAAGCTTCGGAATAATTTCCTTTGTCTTTTTTTTGTGAAGATCTCATTTTCCAGTACTTTATTTCGTCATCAAGAGACAATACACCTGGAATTCATGAAAATTATCTCTTGTAAATAAATATCTTGATCTCTACCTTCGTTCTTTTTCGTTCCGTCTCCATTCGAATTCTCCACCGTCATCAGAAGATTTTCTTCTAGTTCAGTCACGATTTCTCGGAGTTGATTACTGTTTTTCAGGTTTGTCTCATTACTTCCAGCATTGGTGAAGAGTTTGGAAAAGACCTTGAAAAACTCATATGTAAAACACTTAATTTAAAAATACGGACTCATATATGAAAACCCAATCAAATTAAATTGTTCATATAAACTATTTTGAATTATTTAAAATTATTTATATATTAATTTCTATTAAGATTTAATGTATAAAAGATTTGAGCTTTTTAAACAAAAATCTATACATAGAGAAACCAACTGACCTGTTGAATACTCCCCAAAAACGTCTCCGAAGCATTGTCCTGCATCGTCAGCACACTAACGACATTCTTGTAGTTTTCATTAGTGAGGGCGATCGGTCGAGTCTTGAAAAACACAACCCTCGAAACAGCCGATTTTTCGTATTTGATTTCATTAGAGACATCTATCCGGCCTTTCTAAACCGGTCTTCATATATAGATTCTCACTTTGTCCAAGTCCCTACCTGGTCGATTCTACTGATGACGAACAAAGGAGCAGGACTGTCGCAAAAGTTGAAGAGTGCCTGGATATTCGGAAGTTTCTCCTCGACCAGATGAAGCGAGAGGATGTGGCCCGCTACTCTGAGGATGTAGGTCCTTCGAGAATCTGAACTCTCTTTTTCTTTTTCTGACATCTTTGAGGATAAAAATGAAGGAAACTGAGAAAACCGGGCAATTGGGCAGGTTTCCCCTTGTTGCTAAGGCAACATTGCCCGATGCCAGAGGCAGTTCAACTTGTGTCACATTTGTTCCTGATGAGAATTGCCGCAAGTTCTATTTTTGTAAAATCAAAAAACATCTAATTTAAGAAACTACAGTAATTAAGGAAAAAAGCAGTTGAAAATTAACCTGCCCGTTTTTTGGCAAAGCGCGACTAGTGTAATTCCTTCATTGACCAAACTATCCATCCGATGACCCGGTTTCCTCATCGGAAGGAAACTTGAATGTCCTTCCAGCCAGATTTTCCTTAATTCCTAAGAATTTTATTTTAAATTTTTAATGTCATCAAAACAACAGCATAAATCTCACAAAAAGCTCCCAAATCATCCGTCAAAGTCTTCGAAAGACCAAAGGTATGTTTCTGGTCAGTTTCCATATATGAGTTTGTTTTTTCAGATTGATCGATTTTCGGGATGATCGGAGAACAAAACACCTAACTCCCCCGATTAGACCCGAGTTAAGCTTTCATGAAGTCCCAGATGTCCATCCCCAGTTACCTGATTTTCCTGCTAGCCAGGGGGAATTGTTTTTTGAATGCACTCTGTTTTTGTATTCGGTCCTGGCTCTGTTTCTTCAGTACTTGAGTCTCTACAAAACGATGTGGTGGCTTCCAAAAAGTTATTGGCCAGTTTCATTGGTGGGTTCACTTTTTGATTTTCCGACTCTATATATGAACTTTTAGAAATACTACATGATAAATCCATATTTGCTCTCCTGTATCGGACTGATGCTGGGGATACGTGTAACGAAATGCTTCTGGAACAACGTGAGTTTTTTCTTCTTCACATATGTATTTTATTCAATTATTCATTTCCAGTTGACAGATATGTTTTTGATCATAACAGGAGGCAAGGACTCCACTTTCTGGGCGATCCTGGAGTATGGCGTTCTGAAAGCCCCGATTTGCACGATGGTGATCTCCAGCTTCCTTTTCAGCTTTAGCAAGGTTTACTTCGACTACGGTACTAAGGCTGTGATCTACTTCACCATCCCATTGCTCGTGTACATCATCCTTCTCTGGACGGGGTACTATGGAAGCAGGGAATTGAAGAAACCAAATTTGCGAGAAGAGAAAGCTTTCGCTGACAAATTTGTGAACATGTTTCTGAAAATTCATTCCTACTTTGTCAATATCGGACAAGCCAATACTTTGATTAATCCGGAGATTACGGAGCATCTCTGTGTGGGATCTTCCAAGAAAATCAGAGCCGAGGTTGATCACCTCATCCAGGACTTCTGCAACCGTCTGAAGTATTCCATCTACGCCGGATTTTCCACGGCTTATTTATCTATCTACCTCCCAATAGCATTTTTGCCAGTAAGTGTCACTTGAAATCCTTAATAATCTCTGATTCTCGGTCTCAGATTACTTCTTTAAAACTTTACATTATGAAATTTTAGAAGCCAGTTTATGGAATGCCGCAGTATCTGTTGATCAACGAAATCTGGATCACGAAGGTCTTCATCATAGTCGTCCTTACTTCTTTTTCTGTTTATTTCACATACTTGTTGCCTTTAAATTATTTGAATCTCCTCCAGAAAGCTGCGTTTCATCTTGGAAGGTGGGAAGAGGTAGAGAAAAACCAAGCGAAGGAATTTGTTCCTTTTTCTGACGAAATCCTCTATCCAGCAAGTGAAAAGGTGACTGTCTCTTTCAACAACAGATTTTACAAAGTTGCCGATTCAAAAAACGCGATTTCTACTGTGGCTATTCCGGGAAACACAGCTCAATTTTTGTTTTTCGTAAGTTTCACTTTTATTTTCCTCATTAATTTAATTCTTCTAGAGAATAGCAAGTGATCCAGTGAGATTTGTGACATTTTTATGTCTTTTTGAATTCACCTTGATTGTATTCCAGTTTTCCTTGCTGATAATGACCTCAGATTGGCAGCATATTGTCACTTTAGTTTTACTGATGTTCGCGAATTATTTGCTTCTCGGGAAACTTTTCAAAGATAGAGTCGTCGTCGGAAGAATCTACAACCCTTCCGGGGAAGACGTGGATTTGTGGAAGCAAGTCAGGAATGCTGGTCGTTCTGGATTTTGATAGGGTACTTAATGAGGTACCTAGTACGGTACTTGAGGGTTGTGGTGCTAACATCCATATTGTGCATTGAAATTCTTGCCAAATAAACTTTAACCATACTTATTTGTCAAAATAAACGGTTGTTTTCCCTTGATATTTTTGGATTTATCTTTTATATTTAGAAAAACCTTCAGATGTCTCTGAATTTGGACGAAACTTCTCCGAAAAAGTTGCTGGATTTCATAGGACGTCCTGTCGAAATCGATGTCGCTCCTTTGACAGGGAAAAAATCCGACACGAGTGTGACGGGAAACATCGTCACGATAGATCCAGAATCAAAGTCGGTCTGTCTTGTTCAATTTTATCACGGAATTCCCTCTCACTCGATCTACGTCCCAGGAACATCTGTTCTCGAAGTTCATGACCTCACGGAAGGACCTTTCGATGACGTCAATTTGAATTATGTAAAAAACACCCCAGAATTGATGATGATGATAAACGAAAAGTTCAGGAAGAAAGTTGAAAAGAAAAACTACTCCGAAGAGGAGATTGAAAGAAGAAGATCGCGGCTTTTGGCGAAACTCGAATATAGTTGTGTCAAACACGAGGTTTTAGACGATGGAAAAACGGTCCTGGTCGGAGCTGTGAAAATCAGAGCACCTTTCGAAGTGGATTCTTGCTTCAGCGAAAACCAACTGGCTTTGGGAAGAGTGAGGAAACTTGTTGAATCTGTTTTTGATGGAACTGCTGTTTGATCTCATTCCGTTGTTCATTGTTTGGGAAATTAAAGAACTTTAAATTTCATAAACTCGATTCGTTTTGTTAATGTACCCAACATTGAAGAAAATTTCCGAAATCGCAGTTGTTTCATCCAACTTTGTCATCATATTTGATCTCGCAGCGAATTTCTCGAGTACTTTAGTTGTCGCTCATTTTGTCATCATATTTGGTTTCGAAGCGAATTTCTCGAGTAGCTGGATTATCTCACTTTTTTCGTCATCGGATTTGATCTCGCAGCGAACTTCTGAACCGCCTTGGTTATCTCTCTCGCTCCAGGCCGCCCTCTTCCTCCTAACTTAGAGAGCAAATTTGGTCCTGTTTCTCTCTCGCTTTCTCCGTCATCTTTTTTTCATTTTTTAAATTTTCTTCGTTTTCCATATTTTTCTTACTTTTATTTCATAATTTTCATATTCCAGAAATGCCGTCCATCTTCCTTCTTAATCAGTGGCGTGAATCTCCTGAAGGTCCGAAAGATCCAAGTAAGTTCTGTTTTCGAGTCTTAATCTACTTTGATTTATTTCTAGCTCCTTTCATGTCGTCTCTTGATGACATCGGAGTTTCTGCTCATGTCAAGGAGTGTATCATCAAAACTTTCGACGACTGGGAAGTTTTGACTTCGACATGGTTCGAGGTCGCTGATTATTTGCCCGTGATCGAGAAACTTTCTGAAGAAAAAAATTTCTCCGAATATCGCCGAGCCGCCCTGTTGGCTTCTAAAGTGGCCTACTGTCTCGGAGATTACGGTGGATCTCTGCAACTCGCCCTCGGTGCGGAAGATTTGTTTTCCCTGAAACCACGTGAAGCTCATCCCGTTTTCGGTCCTCAAGATGAATTGGTAAGAATTCGAAGTTAATTTATATATGCATTTTTTTCAGTACGTGAACAAGGTCATTGAGCAGGCTGTGGATACTTACAAAATTGCCAAACGCGATGGAACTCAGATCAATCCTCGTTTAGAAAATTTATTGAACCGAGTTTTTGATATGAATATGGAAGCCCGGGAGTTTCGTCACATCATCGGACTCGCCCTCGACACTCGTCGCCTCGATCAAGTTGAACGAGTTGTTAAAGTTTCCGAAGATCCCACGACACTTCTTTCTGAAACCGTTACGAAAGTTCTGGGCTCTCAACTTGATCGAGCTTTCCGCAATAAAATCCTCGACGTTCTTCTTCGTCTTTTTTCTGAGTTGGAAGAGCCTGATTTTGTTTCGATCTGCCAATGCTTGATCAAGCTGGAAAAACCCGAAGATGTCGCAGACATTCTCAACAGATTAGTCAAGAATAAGGATGGCGAGTTGTTGGCTTATCAGATTTCCTTTGATCTTTACGAAAACGCCACTCAACAATTTATCCATCAAATTGAAAAAGCTCTGATTCCCGTGAGTTTATTCTTCAATAGATTTGTCTTACAGTATGCTTTAGGAAAGCGAGAAAGTCATGGAAACAAGCACCGATTCTACAGTAACGACAGAGACAACTAGTACTGCTGCTTCCGGAGTTCAGACTGCAGAAGAAACTCTATCAAAAGATGAAGCTTCGCCTTCTGAAGGAGCGATGAGTCTGGAGGTCCGCAACGCTTTGAGAAGAATCCTTCGCGGTGAAGAAACAATCAAGCATCATATGCAGTTCCTGATCAAAAACAATCATACCGACATGTTGGTTCTAAAGCAGATCAAGGAGTCGGTCCGTCTTGCTTGTACTCATAATGCTACTGTAATCGCCAATGGACTTATGCATGTGGGAACGACGTGTGATGACTTTTTGAGAGATAACCTGGAATGGATTTCGAAGGCGACGAATTGGAACAAATTCAACGCAGTCGCTACATTGGGTCTGATCCACAGAGGACACGAGAGTAACGCTTTGAAATTACTTGATCCGTATCTTCCTAAAGGCGAACCTGATCAATTTGGATACAAGGAAGGTGGTTCGCTTTATGCTTATGGTCTCATTCACGCGAACCATGGAAGCCCGAATGTCATTGATTACCTTCAGAAACAACTTTCAAATGCTACTACAGCAGCTGTTCGTCATGGAGCTTGTCTCGGTCTGGGAATTGCAGCAATGGGCACCCACAATGAGGGAGTTTACACCCAACTTCGAGAAGTTCTTTTCCAGGATGATGCTGTTGTCGGTGAAGCTGCTGGTACAGCTATGGGTCTCGTCATGGCTGCTAGTTTGAACAATGATGCATTCAGAGAGATGGTTCAATACATAAGTGACACTGCTCACGATAAAATCCAAAGAGGTCTTAGAACGGGTCTTGCTCTTTTGGCATACGGTAGAATGGAAGAAGTGGAGCCATGGGTTAATGAACTTTTGGAAGCAAAATCAAATGCTGTCCTTCGTCAAACTGCCGTTTGCATGTTGGCTATGGCATATGCTGGATCTGGAAAAGCTGATGTTGTTCGTCGTCTTTTGGCGAAAGTTGCTGCAGATCCCAATCAAGATGTTAAACGTTTCGCTATTATTGCTGTCGGTTTTGTCCTTAGCAAGTAGGTTTTTTACTTGGAGACATTTATTGTTTTATTTTCCAGCGATCCTGAATTGTGTTTGAGTTGTGCTGAAATGTTGATTGAACACTTCAATGGACATATTCGTTATGGTGCTGCGATTGCTCTTGGAATTGCATGTGCCGGTTCAGGTTATAAGGTTAATTTTTGTTTTATTTTCTTAGCTAAAGCATTTGTCTTTAGGAGGCGATTGCTCTTTTGGAACCTCTTTTATCTGCGAAAGAAAACTTCGTTCGCCAAGGAGCTCTGATTGCGTTGTCTTTTGTCTTGATTCAACAAACTGAACAAACTTGTCCTAAAGTTGCTGATTTCCGTAAAACATTGATCAAAATGATCACCGAAAAAGGAGAAGATTCAATCACGAAATTTGGAGCAATTTTATCCCAAGGAATTTTGGACGCTGGAGGACGCAATGTTACTCTGTCCCTTCATAATCGCAATGGACATCCAGATATGTCGAGTGTTATTGGTACTTTTGTGTTTTTGCAACACTGGTATTGGCATTCATTTGCTCATTTTGCATCATTGGCCTTCCGTCCGACTTGTCTTATTGGCTTGAATAAGAATCTTGAGGTGAGTTGTTCTGTCGATATGACGAATAATGTCTTATTGTAGATGCCTAAATTTGAAGTTCGTTGCAATGCTAAGCCATCTACATTTGCTTATCCTCCACCGATTGAGGAGAAGAAGAAAGAGGAAGCTGGAAGAGTTGAGACTGCTGTACTTTCGATTACCAATAAGAAGAAACAGCAATTGAAGGAAAAGACGAAGGAGAAAGAAAAAGTGAAAAGTAGGGATTTCGGATTTAAGGTTGATGATCATCGAATTGTTTCAGCTCCTGTTAAAGAAGAAGAAAAGATGGAAGTTGATACAGCTACTGGGGAAGATGTCTCGAAGAAGGACTCTAAGGGTAGTACTGATGATGAGAAGTCGAAAGATAAAGATGGTCCTGAACCGACTTTCTTCAACATTAAGAATCCAGCTCGTGTTGTGCGTCTTCAACTGAAAACATTGCAAGTTTTGGAAGATTCCCGTTATAAGCCACTGAAATCTCTAAGTCATGGAGGAATCATCTTGTTGAAGGACACGAAACCGGAAGAAAAAGAAGAGATTGTTGCCCTTGTTCCTGCTGGTGGATCTACTAATGCTCCTGGATTGGCTAATGCGGAAGCACTTGTTCCAAATACCTTTGAAATTAGTCTTTCTAATTATTGAGTGTCTGTATAATTTTGAACATGTTCTTGGCAGGATTTAAATAATTTATGAAAATTTTTGGGAAGGGATGTTTTGAGTTTCCACCGAAGAATTTTATGGACGATTTCTCGAGAGAATGATTATCTGGGGATCTGGAGTCGGAGTAGTTTCGGAAGTGAGGAGATAAAGCTGGATTTCCCAGGAAACTCAAATCTTCGGTAAATCAAGTTTTTAAAGATTCGATAATTTTTTAAAGTCAATTTTTGTTTTTAGCATATAGTTAATCGTGAGATGATTTTTTCAGGAAATATCCGACAACAAAAACAATTACCCGTAAATCGACTAGATAGCGGTTCTAGATTTTTCCATTGAAGTTGGGGTTGGAGTCTCGGAGGAACTTTCTTTGGTCATCAGAGGGGATGGAGTTGAACGTTCCGGGCGATTGTCTATTATGGTGATTTGGTGACGTAGCCAGAGATTTAGACGATTTAGGGCGTTTTTTGCGGCGTTGTTTCTAGCACTTTCGATGTTGCCTCCGATGCCGAAGAAGGAATCTAGGACTGCTTCTCGAGGGATGTTTTCTGGTTCTAAATTACAGTAACGGGAATCGATAGCATGCACACTTTCGAGGACTTTCGTCATGTCTTTGGATTTGTGGCTGTTCCAGCACCATTCGAAGCGTTTCCCGTACATTTTCATGAAATTGATGTTTAGTTCTTCTTTGATGAAGTTCATACAGCGATCGGGAGAAACGGAAGTTAGACAGCTTTGGATTTCTTCGAGAATTCCATCCACTTCTGTCCTATCCATGGTTGTTGTGAGTTGGGGGTTTACGGGAGCGAAATCCAGAGGAGGTTCCTTGGACATCCGAGGACTGGATTTTGGGAGATTTTGAGCTGCGGCTTTTTCGATGATTTCGTTGAGGATCTCCAACATGTTTTCGGCAGCAACTCCTTTAGCTCCTTTTTTGTTCGGACCTTCGCCTTTCGTACGGAACTTATCTGTGACACGGCAAGACATGGCAAAACTATTCGATAAAGCTTCGACTTCTTCGAAAATAGGATCTGCCAGATTTGCTTCCTTGCATCTAAAAGTTTGCTTCTATGTATTCAAAGATGGATTGCTTTTATATTTTTAAAACTTACAGATTATGTAACTTTACAACTGGATTCTCACTGGCATTGGCGTCCTTCCCGTATTTCTCGATTTCGACATTGATCATTTCCCGAGCTTCTTCCGGAGTACTCATTTGAGGGAAAACTAAATTCCATTTCTCGAGTTCTGTGATTTGAAGAAGAACTTTCCCTGCAGCGAGATGTTGAGCAGACTTCTTCTTCATCGAAGTTCCCTCTCCAATCAATGTCTGATCGAAAAATGAAACAGTTACTTTCGCTTGGAATGCCTTCGATCCGGTCTAAAAAAATACTGAGGAAATTTCATATATAAATCACTCACCGAGAAATCTTCAATGACGTCATATTGAGGTCGACGACGTTTGGAATCGAATTTTTGAGAAGTTTCTTCCACAATGCTCAGGAGTGATCGATTCATCATTGTTAAAGTTGATTTTGGAGATGCAGAAGAAAGTCTGGCTTCTATGAGAACAGAAAGTCGATTGGCAACGAGCCGTCTCCTCGCCAAAAACTTTCTTTTCGAAAATTTCTTTTTGAACATGTTCTCAGAAATTTCTTTTTCGAACTTTTGCTTTATCCAGTTGTACTTTCTAGTTATAAAATTCTTCATCATCAATTTAGGTATTGAATTCGATGTTTCTCTCAATTTAAATTCATAAATTTTCATAGTCCCAAAAGATTTTTGAAGTTAATAGTACTAATTTTCTAATTTTATTCGGATTCCAAAAGGAGAAATCACGAATTTTTCTAAAATTGAGATGCTTATCTTCTTTAAGAAAATTAGAGCCGATGAAAAAGTAATGCTCTAGATTTTTTACATTCAAAATTCCGTAGTTATTTCCCAGAAACAAATTCAATAAATGCTCAACTTTATTATCTTTTAAAAATAACTTTATTCTCCATCGATTTTCCTAGTACCCTGGACCCGGTCCCTTGACACAGGGAGCCCCGTGCTGGAAGTAGTTCATATGATCATCGTGGGTCCAGTACTCCGAGGGAACGGAGTTCGAGCACTGAGCCCCCTCTTCTTCGTCACACTCCACGTAAACATCATTTTCAGTCATGTTTCCTTTGTACCAAACCTACAAAGGTAAAGAATAAAAAAATTGAGATTTCTAAAACTAAGAAAATCCACCTCATTTTTGTGGTGTTTGTAACCCTGTGCCGGGGTTATCATATGGGGAATGGAATCGTTTCTGTGGACGACTCTGTAGGCCCAGGGGACCAAAGAAGGGAATCTGTCAGCGAAATCCGGATGACCAACTCTCTATTTCATTGATGAAGTTAATTAATTTTGAATACAATAGTAAACTTACCATTTCTCCAAAAGTCATCATTTTGACATTTCCTTGGGCGGCATATTTCATCTGAACAAGATAGGGAGCCATGATCGCCGACATTCCTCCACCTACAGTAATCCATTTTTATCGAATTTAAAGGCTTAAGAAGTACAGTAAAAATCAATTCTTTTGAGATCAGCGATTCTAAGAGAGAAAATAATCTCTGGATTTCCATGATCCTAAGAAGATTGATTTTTCTTCGAGATTTTAGTGAATAGATCGAGACTAATATTATGTTTGATAAAAAGAGAACAAACCCATGGAATGACCTGTGACCCAAGTTTCGTAAGTCGGATATTTGTTTTTTGCCGTGAGATAAGCATCCTTGATTCCGTTTTTCCAGACCGACATTGCTGCATGGTTCTTAGAAAATTATTTTTAAAAGTTAATATTCCAAAGAATACAAAAATAATTGAAAAGTATATTTTCTTATTTTAAATCCTCAAAAAAGTATCTTCGAAATTAGTTTTTTAATAAAGGGCTTACATAGAAGAACGACACAGTTCCTCCCCCAGGAAACGGTACTGTCAGATTTACAAAATCTAAAACAGTTTCGACATTTTAAATCTTTATGAGCCTCACCGAATTCTTCATAATACTCGTTGCAGCCTACTGTAGGTCTGAAGACGATAATGATGGCCTCATCGTCGTGACTTACAGCCAGACTTCCGGCACAGTTGATGGAAGAGTCGTTGTGGAAGAGGTCGCAATTGAGCTCCACATGTTTCAGAAAGGTCCCGTTGTTGAAGCAGGTCTTCATATACCCGCTGGCTTCGTGAGATCCCCCTATGCTTCCCAAGGGGTAAAATTTGTGTCTTGCGTATCAGTCAGAAAATCCAGCAGGTACTTTCGAAGAAACAAAAATGAAGAAAATTGGGAGAAAAAGAAAAATAATTTTCATTCTTTTATTTTGTTGGTGTTTTTGAACTTTTCGGTATTTTATGAAGAAAATCATGAAGAAAAATAATCTGGGATTATAGCTGATAGAAAATTGTGTTGTGGTCCAACTTGATCAAACTCCGAGAATAATTGGAATTTAGAACTTTAAAAGTACAATTTCTTATTCTTGACATTACTGATACTGCTGTGAGATGAGATTTTGATTTCTTAATCTGTTTATCTTCCTCATTGATTTTTTATATAAAAATAATGTAGTTGAGGAAAAAAGTAATTTACAAAGATGGAAAAAATAAATTGTAAAATTGAAACTTTAGATTCTGAATTCTGCTGTCAGATCCGTGTTCTAGTTTCTCAAATCTAAGGGTTTTAAATGTCTTAAATAAAATTTAAAATAACATAAAATAATAAAAACTTTATTAAATCATTTTTTCTTCATCTAACCAGAAGTAATTGCGCTAATAAATGGAATTATTTGAAATATTACACTACATAATTTATCTCAATTCGCAACTTTTTTACAATCAATCTTTGGTAGATAAAGATGTGGCTGAATTATTTCACTTTTTGTTGGTTGTCAAATAGGTTATAAAAAACAAATGCTCTTGACAGAAGTGACGTGTCAATGACCATTGTTATCGATATTCGTAGCAATCGATATTTTCTGAACAACTATTATTTTTAAATTTTCGGACTGTTGATTCATTTTAAAAGTATTTTTTAAATATCATCAATTGTTTTAAAATGTCAAAGAAGAATGCCATTGGAATTGACCTAGGAACCAGTTATTCTTCTGTGGCCATCTTCAGAAATGGACAAGTTGAGATTATTCCCAACGAACAAGGTTTGTTTGTCGTTTTGTGGATCAAAAAGCTACTCATTTTCTGAGTTTTGATAATTGCTAACTTCTAGGTGATCTCACTACCCCATCATATGTCTCCTTCACAGATACCGAATTTCTGATTGGAAATCCCGCTAAAAGTCAAGGTGGAATGAATCCTGAAAATACCATTTTCGCTGTTAATAGATTGACCAACAGGACATTCAATGATCCCCTTCTTC